>OMLP01000257.1:0-15467 GCA_900302685.1 Spondyliosoma cantharus | reverse complement strand
TTTCAATATGGAGTCCTACATCTGCTTCTCCCCTTTCTCTCACCCCACCCCCTCACAGACACAATTACCCAATGGCCACCCTTGTTCCGCCTTTCTGCAGAATTAGACAGTCAGTTTCTCTGTAAATTAAAGGTTTTTTTAATTTTCCATCCCTTGATATCACTGATGTCTAATCTCTAAAGTATACCAACTTAAAACAACCAAAGTCAACTGAACCCCAGCGGAATAATCACTTCAAGTGTGCCCATGTTTTCTTGTAAAACTTAATGAACTGCACTTTTACAGATCAAATGGTCCCCAGGCTATAATTTCAGATTAAGAATGTAGGTCAATTCAAACTAACAAATGGTTAAATGTTAGTTTGAATAGTTTTACAGCCTTGCAGTAGACAGACAACAAAGGGTTTAACTTTAGCCTATGATACTTGCCTTAGTTGTGCAAGTGTGCTCTCCTATGAATAGGCCCTTCATTCAACAAATAGAATAATTTAATTTGTTTATTTATATAAGTCACAAGGCTGGAGCTTGACATTGTAACTTCTGAAATGGTTAGAACTATGGTAACTATAAGTTTAAAGATTATTTGAATTATAACTGACTTTGAGTTTATGATGAAAAAAAAAGATGTAATTTAATTTGATTATGGATTTTACATTAGAGCTGCATTCTGTAGTGATGCACAAAAATAGAATTCGAGTCAGAGGAATATCCCCTCTGAGTTCCCAAATTGTTTGGAATTGAATAGATCAGTCCAGGTCAAGTCTGGAACTTGAGATGTGCATATTTCACTGTTGTTTGGACCTATGCACATGTTGCTGCACATGTTCACTGTAATATGCTGTTCTTTGCGTGAACTGGATGATAGCCTCCCAATATTAAATCACAGATTCACATTTCTTGGACCGCAACCACGAAGAAGTGTAAGGTACTGATAGAGAACAAAATAAAACACGGATGTGATTATTGATGAGCAAAAACAGTTACAGTGTTGCGCTTGATGTCAGACATCTGCTGGATTGTGATTTCTGATAGAGCATGACAAAGAACATAAAAATACTGTAACTTGCTCATACAAAAATTATGTCCTAATATTCTAACTAACTAACTGTTTTTTTCTGCCACTTGGCCAGTAGAAAACCATGTCACCTTCTAAGGTGTATATGGCAAAAGTGTTAGCAAACAGTTACCTATTCAAGTAGACATTAGAGTTAGTATTGGCAACCTTAGCATTAATTGTGAGTCATATGACTCAAATATTGTCACCTGACAAATGTTAATCAAGAATTCATTCCCCTGTCATGTTAGTCTTTGTCTTACAGCTTTGTTCATTAAAGGTCACTAAAGTTATTCTGTGTATCGTTTACAGTTTAGTTTGCAGTGTTCTAAGAAATTCCGTCTTTAATGTCTTTTCCATTACATCCATCCCAATCTGAAGTCAGGAATCCTGATTTCCTTACATGGCTGGACTGCAGTATTCATAATAAACTACTAAATATAACAGGGAACAGGAAACAGCAGGAAGAAAAGCTTTTGTATAATACACAATAGTCGGATGACTTCACCAAGGTTTCTAAACACATCTGGATAAAATATCTGGCGGTACGATATTCTATTTGCTTCATCATCATAGGGAGGTAGCACTTTTACTATATGTTCTTTCGAGTCCAGGGGCAAATCGAAAGAAAAAGCAAAGAGAAATACAAAAAAGTACAAACCAGGGTGAAACAAGAAGCAAAACACAGCGACACCGGGAACCAAACAGGACCAGAGAACAGACAATGCAGGAGCAAGATGGGGAAACAGACAAAGACAGGAAGTGTAAGTCACAACAAGACACATGAGGATATACTACAAAATAATATTTGTCTAATGCTTTGGTTTGTACAAAAATACCTTATATTCATACACCCATGACAGCAATCCCAGACATTGAGAGAACTCTATTGTGAAGTATGTGGATGACATCACCATCATCAGCTGCATTACAAACAACAATGATAGTTCATAATGTAAGGAAATCAACAATTTTGCACAGTGGTGCACAGAGATCTGCTATTCAGACATTGCTCAGCCATTTGTTAAACTAATATGAGACTTTGTAAGTCAAGAAACCATTTCTTATTTCTACCTATTACATCATGTGGTCCTTTTATTTGTAGCCATGACATTTTAGGGGATCGTGACAAAACTCATGGCAATGCAGCAATGTTGAGCGTCACATAATCCATCAGCTCCTTCTGAGACTATACAAGGAAGATGCAGAAGGCCTGAAGAGTGGAAACAGAGCATAATGGAAGAGGATCCATGAGTAAATTAAATCAAGACAAACAGGAAAAGACATTTAAGTAAATGGAATTATTGAGAGCATAATTTCAAATGAGCAAATGCATTAAATAGAAAATACAGATGGCCAGTGATAAGACAGGGAGAGATTGTGATTGCCATACAGCATCTGGAGAGGGAGGGGGGATTGTGTCAAACTAGAAAGCCGCAATATAAAAGATGGAGTGAGCACTTGGTCAGCCTCCAAGATATCGATTTATAAATTAGCCTGAGTGTGTGTGTATATGTGGGTGTGTGTGCGGGTGTGTGGGAGAGGGAGTGGCTCTTTGGGTAGAAAAGAAGAGGGGGATGGGGGATATGACTTACGGGACCAGAAGCGTTAGTGGTCCAGAATCAAATTATGTCTGAGCTGACAAGCAGGAGTAATGAGACTGGGGCTGAACACAGACAAGTGCACTCCCAGCTGGTGCCCAGTGGGCTTATTTAGTAAAGAAAGTATCTACCAGGTATCATTCAGGGCTGATACGGATATAGATTGTAAGTAATCAAGGGGACTGATAACAGATATTTGGATCTGATATACATTAGCAGTACAAATGGAAATCATGGTTAGAACATTTTTGAATTACCAGTTTTAGAATGTAACCTTACTTGAGTATTTTCATTTTCTGCTACATTCCCCTAATTTTTTTGAGACTTAAGTCACTAGTTACTTTGCAGATTCACATTATTCAGTGTTGATAGGCCATTTCTTGTGATGTGTAACAAATCAAATAGTCTTGTGGGCAGGACATTGGGTGATTGCTAATATCTTACATTTCTGAACCATTAATCTGTATGTGAATGCACTGCCAATTAACACTTCACTTCTCAAATGTGTCTGCACACAGTTCAAATCAGTATTTGTCAGTGAAATAAATGACCTCACTCTAATCTCAAATCATCAAAATTGAACTACTAAATGGAAAAACATATTTAACAAGCTAAACACAGGAAAGTCTTGAGTAAGTTATTCATATTTATGGAACTAAAACTTGCAAAAACAGCAGATTGGTCTTTAAAGGAAAAAACAAAAAGCAGTGATTTTCTGTGGATTAAGGGCTGTTTTTCCTCACAGGGTTCCCAAATTTAGAAAGAATACTAATTTGTGTCAAAGTTGTTTACTTACTAATTTATAATCCAAAGTCAACAGCTGTAGTATAAGCATGCTCCTCCTCGCCAGTCTCATCTTTCCACCCAGCTTTTACCCAGCCTGGCTGACCCTGCATTGGACCTTTGACCTGACCTTGTAAGCACATTTTTCACTTCCTTTTCTCAGCTGTTAGACTATAAAGGCCAGTGCACAGCTGGGATTTATAACCACACACCTCCTAAGGTTAACAGAACTAAGAGCAAGATGCAAATCAGAGAAATGGCTGTTGAAAGCAAATTCACACCTGTCTTTCTTTCCATACTGCATGCCCTCTGTCCCCCAAAAAGCTAAATATTAACCTGCAAGTGTACAGCATATCTCATGAAACACATGGAGGTCTCTGTAGAAACTGTGAGGTGAGATGTGCTTAATGAAAGAGAAGTCAATGTCCTGGATGAAAAACAGTGTGTGTTATTTCTGAAGCAAGCGCTTTTCACAAGAAATCACTCAGCTTCCTGTGATCATCGCTGGGACATTACTCAATTTGTTCTACTGACGTAAAAGCAAGATTGTGCCTTCTGCTGGTCGTCATGTGTTATTGCATCCACACAGGCATTAAAATAGGGTGGAGGATGCTCGCAGAGCTTCAAAACCACAGTGGGTTGAAAGCCTTTCAGTGGTTTCCATTCTTGCAATAACTGTTAACATTAACTTGTTTGTCTCTTTGAAGCATCTTTGAAATCATGCGGTCAAGTATGCTGGATATCCCTACGGCACTTCAGTCAGCCCTCTTATTTCTACCCTGTTAATGTACATGTGTTTCCATGGATGTTAATCAGTCTATACTGTCTAACTGTCTGTCTAACCGTCTGTCTTACCAGGTGTCCACATCCTGATTGCTGTCGGCGCAGTGATGATGGTGGTTGGTTTCCTTGGATGCTATGGTGCCATCCAGGAGTCCCAGTGTTTATTGGGAACTGTGAGTTACAGTCACACCAAATGTTCTCTGTGTAGCTTTAGACCTCTAGTAACACCATGGAGCATTTTCTTTCTGTGGGTGGGTCCATTTATTGCACACGAGGAAGCCTGGCTTGCTGAATTTGAAAAAAGAGTCAGCAAATGCTTTATCAGGAAGGAAATACAGTCATGTTATCTTGCAAAAGGTGCTACAGAGGGGCATGTTGCAGTTATTCATTGGCATTTACTGATGCCAATAGTGCAAAGTATGGGTTATGCCCCTTACCACAAAGTTATACTTTATAGCTATGGTAGCATCCTAAAATTTTTTTAGTTTTTTATTTAAGTCTTTATTAGACAACATTTTGTCCCCAAGTGCAGGTTGTGTCATCAACATTTTCTCACTTTTTGCCAGGAAACAAACTCTGAAATACCAGATATACGAAATATCTGCTGCCATACCATTGGACTACAGAGCAGCAATTCATTATCAACACTTTTTTTATAAAATAGATGTAGCAGGACTCAAATGACTCAAACATCCTTGGGATTTAAATAATGACAATAAATACAACTTCTAGCTTGATACTGGTGTATGGATGAGATATGGAGAGAGATGTTTGTGATAAAAAAACACTTCAACATTGAATTTGACTTAGAGCTGTCCCAAAGGATTATTTTTCAAACGATTAATCTAGCGATTATTTTTTCGATTAGTCGACTAATCTAACGATTAATTTAATGTTACATGACCAAACAAAAGTAACGTAGTAACTGTAACTGTCTTTGGTAACTTATATGAGGCAAAAAATACCGCAGTTGTACGCAGAGAAGTGTCTTTCCTCTCGCCTGTCCTACCGACTCTTCGTCACATTTCTGCCCGAAAAACAGCGTCTGTCACCGGCAAAAAACTTTAACTCACTCAAGTGGTTGTGTTGAAAAACAATCACCACAACGTTCAGCCCTCCTGACCAAGACTTCAGTGAACTTTCCCCCAGAAAACAGCCTCCATCCCCGCAAGTGAGACAGTGTCCTGTTTACTGATGGTATTTAATTTAGAGCGAAAAACGTAACTCTTTCACTTTCCAGGATGTTTGGTGGGTCAGGATCTCAATCACTACACATTATAACAGCATCCATATGATTAGAAACTGTCCACGGGTTTAGATTGACAGGAGGACACCGGGGAAACACCTCGAGCGCACACAGACGTCATCATCATGACGTGTACCGTCACACCTCTTTAGGAGCCGCAGCGCCGGCTTTCTGTGTGAATTACACAGCGGTTCGTCTTTAAGCCGGAGATGCTTCGCTCTGTGTGAATGACCAACGGCGGAGAATTGGCGAACCGCTGCTGCGGCGTTAAAGCGGCGTCTCTGTGTGAGAGGGGATTTTCTCAGCCGCTGCGAGTCCTACCACTTCCAGATATTCGCCTACCTCCTTGGTTGTTTGGGACGACGTGTCGACGCAAATTATTCATGTCGACGAATTTATGTCGTCGATTACATCCCAGCCCTAATTTGACTTGATAGGGTCTTAACATATAGTACACATTGTGTTTTGGTGATGCAACACAACTTTTGTTTGAATACAAGAAAACTCCACAGGGCATCTTTAACTTCATAAAATATTCTTTTGTCCCATTAAGTGATTAGCTGAATGTTTAAATGGACCACCTATATAATGTCTCTATTCTGTCTTGCAGTTCTTCGCCTGCCTGGTCATCTTGTTCGCATGTGAAGTTGCAGCAGGAATCTGGGGCTTCATGCACAAAGACACTGTAAGGCTGCAAACATACTCTAGAGTTTGAAATAGGCATGCAACATTGAACCCAAAAGTTTAGCAAATACCAATAAAGACAGATTTTTGTCAATTGCATTTTCAGATATACTTTAATATGCCATTAGACTGAAAGGTTCCCACATCAAGCTGTGAAAGTGAGACTCAAAAGTTAAAAATGTGTAGTAGCATGCAAAACCATCATTATCATGACTACCTACATATATTGTCTACTACCTTAATCCGCTCTTGGCCACAGTTTTGGCTCTCATATATACCACCACTGGAGATCTTATGTATCTGTTTTTATGTTTTTTTTTAAACAATTACCCACTGACTGTTGAAAAGCCCAGACGCATATTTAACAACACTTGAAGATACTTGAAGGTACAACTCTAAAGGTTAATCCTTTAATCCTCAAAGAGTTTTAACCTTCTAAACAAAATAAAATACATCCACTGTAATATAAAAGAAATTAATAATAGATATTTTTTTTCGCATTTCCCACTTTATGACTGCATTTCCCTAATCCAAACAAAGATGGTAGACAGAAATTACAAATGTCTGTGCTCATGTTTTATTTTAAATTATGCTTATATTTTCATACAATCAAACTACGTATATTCTAGTGGTGTACAAAGGGCATATAAATAGAGTATAGATAGTATATATAAATGCAACTTGAGAAAAAGGCTATAGCTTAAAGATCTTTTATATCACACAAAACTAAGAATATTTTTGAGTCTGGGGAATCTGGAAATAACTTCAGAACATCAGCAAGCATTTTTGAAAAACCCTCTGGGTTAAAACACAACTTTCGTTCTTTAACACAGAGATGTCTTTAGTCTGAATGCCCTGTTGCTTTGTCTTAAATGTAATTTGTGTCATGTTTATTGTGTCATGTCTCTTCCTTACACTTAAGACTGATGCACTTGATAACAGGTCAAAGTGCATTTTAAGTTTGAGGCTGAGCACCTAACAGTGTCTTTTGTCCTGTTACAGGTGTCGACGGAGATGACCAACTTCTATGACACTGTGTATGACAAAGCCATGGTACAAACCATCAGTGAACAGGACAAGACAAAGGCTGCCGCCTCTGTGCTCAAGGTCTTCCATGAGACGGTATGAATGTACATTACATACATAATACTCAGTATTCAGTTGAATTTTGGCACAAGGTAAAAATATGCACAATCACCTACCTTAAGTCAGCGGTTCATTGATCAAAACCACCAGCTCGAGTCTTCATTCTTTTGTTGATTCGTTCATCATTTACATATTGAATAAACAACACACATGTTGAAGTACAATCCAGGAACCTTTTTAAGATGTTTAGTTTATTTGCATAACTCCAGTTCTCTGAGTAGCATGAGTGAGTGTCTCACTACGGGTAACGTCCCTGCATGCCCTCAACAGAATCTCTTTATTACATTCAACCAGTCCATAGACTGGCCCCTGATGACACTAGGGGTGGGAATCTATTGGCACCTCACGATTTGATTCGATTCCGATTCAGAGGTCAACAATTCGATTCTAAACCAATTCTCGATGCATCTCGATGGAGCAATTCTGAGTCTGCTAATCACTTCCTACTTTTTTCTCACTGCGTGACTACTTGGTACTTTCAAAGCAAAGTATTTGTAATTATCCATACTTAATTTACTTCCAATATATTTAATTAATAAAACAAATGACAGAAATGTGGCAAGTCAACTGGAAGGTTACATTTGCTAGCAAACATCCAGCTTTGCAAAGAACCAACAGGAAAAGAAAAGTATGCCTGTAGCAGCATACATGTAGTACATTAATACAGCTGCAGCTGGTCGACGGTTGATACAGGTGTTTGTATCACAGGTTGATCTGGGCGTCTCACACTTTGCCACAGCTGACTGACCTCACGCTGAGTTCGGGCTGGATGTCAACATACTCTGCAGACTGTTTGACGAGCAGGCTGTATGACAGTGTACACAGTTTTCACATCGACTTGGCTTCAGCTTAATAATGATGTATGCGACTGGGAACAATGGCTTTCATTCAGTAACCATTTAAACACAGCGCAGAATGAAAGAAATACTCGATAGTAACAGGTGTCACAAGTTAACCTGGACGCTGCAGCGCCACAGCTAACAGCGGTCTCCACGCTGCTCTCGAGCCACTCGGCGTGACCAAATGCCTCAGACTGTTCCACCCATGAGTTGTTTGTGAGTACAGACATTTACGACAAAGATAAAGCCCAAACATGCATGTTTGGACGATTTATTGACAGTTGCGTTTTTTCGGACAGGCAACGACACAGTCACCTACACTGTCACTGTGTGCTCTGTAGCGCTCGTCGAACAATGGTGGTTTGTTGTTTGCACACCATCGACTGTCCGGGCGCTGCACTTCCGAGTTCCACCTCTTGCGTTCCATTAACATTACGTTGTCAGTTAACATGTAGAAAATCAATTTTTTACATTTGTGAATCGATTCAGAATCATCCACGTCCGAATCGAGATGCATCTAAGAATTATTTTTACCACCCCTAGATGACACGTATGTTGTAGGGACCCTCCCCCTATATAAAGGGTCATCATGCCATCATTCACCATTCAAAATTTTAGCCCATCTCTTCCTCGCTTCACACTGGGGATGCATGAGATTGATTTTTTTGCCAATATCCAATATGCCAAGCATGCTAACAGGGCTAACACTTGTTACTGTTGTAAAACTCACCCAAGTGACATCGGCAGTGAGCCTCTTAATGTTGTTGTAAATGACCACTTGCAATTCAGGTAAGACCACATCAGAAAAATACCTCCGACTAGAGACTGTGTAGCGAGGCTCAGCTTAGTCCAAAATCATCGGCATCCGACAACTTCACTAATGTAAATGGCTAGCTGTCAAGTTCCATCAGGCTCTGTGTGATGCTTTATTGCCTGGCTTTATCTAAGGACTGGAGAAGAGACTGCTGGTGATTTTTTTTTCGCTGCTGGTTACGTGTTGTTTTCTCCATTTCCTTATTTGCTGCCACAAACTCATCATAATTGTTGGTATAACAGTTATATTATACCTATTATACTTCTATGGATAATTACATTTGCAGTGTTGAATTAAATGTAAAGATTGTTCCTCTGACAGAGATGATAAAATCCAGCAGTACACTAAATACAATGGACAGATGATGCAGCTGTGCCGCATGCCATATTTAATTGATGTCACTTTAAAATCTGTCTTGAACTCTTAATTAACCTATTTATGTTTTGCATTTTTAGGTTACTTTAGAAATGACTGTTTAGAGGACAGAGATAATCACTGTGTTGTTTTGTGTTTCAGCTGAACTGCTGTGGTAAAGGCAAAGGGACCTCTGTGCTGACAAAACTTACAGACCAGTTGGGCCTGACCGACCTCTGCCCCAGCTCTGGATCCTTTGTTGTAAGTGCAATCATTCAACTCAACAATTGTATCACCACTCTCATGCATTAACAGCTTGGGCAGTCTGTGAGGTTTTGTTTACAGTGGATAAAAGTAAGACTTTTCTTGTCATTTTGAGTAGGTTACATTTCAGATCAAATGAAGTTCAAACTGACCATGTTGATATTTATCATTATTCAGAAGGCTGTTCGATACCACATCATCACTGTGATATGTTTGTTCTCACATATTTTAATCAAAAAATAATTATTTTGAAAAGAATATAACAAGTCTACACAATACCCTCACACTTGTACATGACACCTTGAACACTCTCAAGAGTCATGGAAATCTTCAGAAGAATGGACCTTTCTCACAACAAATATCTCGTCTTGTCAAAGAAAAGCTGGAACTAATAATGTTACTGATTGCTCTGTTCCATTTTCGATGTAGCGGTAAGTTACGTCAGTGTGCCAAATGGAATGTAGCCATTTTTGAACAACCTGTTCACCAGGGAATGTGAGTTAGATTAGGAGACTGATACCACTCCCTGTGTGTTAAGTACAGAGCTGAGGCGGGTATAGCGTAGTGAAAAGTAGGCTATTGAAGCGGGGAGAAACAGCTAGTCTGGATCTGTTCAGTATCAGAAATATGCCAATACCTCATAAACACATGAATAAACATGTTGTCTCTTATGTGTTAAATCCATACACAAACAGAAATGTAAAAAATAACAAAACAATTTGTGCTTTCATTGAGAGTTACATGTTGGACATAAACTGTGGCAAGTCCCTGTTCCTGGCTGTTCACAAGAAATCACTACAGCACATAACTCCTGTATTTACAATACAATAATGGTACGTGAATGTTTGGGTTTGGGTTGAACATGTGAGATTTAATATGTTATCACTAATTAACAGGTTATAACTTTAAAGGTGCTATTAGTGGTACATTTTAACTTCTTGTCTTTATAATAAGCTTAGATAAACCCCTTCTGGCTCCAGCTCCATACTTAAAGCACAGATACACTGTCTGGCCAAGAGTCACCCACTGCTAACAGGTAGATAAAATTTGTCGCTGTTGGTACAATGCTGTAATGTCGTGCACATGCTCACAGAGAACCTGTGTTAGTGTGCTAGTTTAATTTTCTTAAAGGTGACAGAATTGAAGAACTATCATGTTATATTGTTGCAGCACACCCTGCGGGTAGAATTTTATGAGTAATCGCACGGTAATAGTTGCCACATGTTGTAGGTTGGTACATATTCACAACCATGCTTTGAACCGGAAACCAAAGCATGTCCACAATGACAATGCTGGCACATTCATGTTTACCAGGTTATTCTTATATAATCACGATGCTGATTTTGCAAATTAATACACTTACATTTGCTTATCAGCACTAAGAAGATTAATATTATAACACTATTATAGCATTTATGCAGTTCCTGCTAGAGCCAGAGAAATAACTGTACTTTGCAGTATTTTTAGCATTGCTCTTGCATTAATGCAACCTGTTACATTCTGAAACAGGTTGGTTAAATTAGTTTAATAACCATTACCATCACAAGATGACTGAATTACAAGCAACAGCAAATAGTCCTGAGTCCTAGCCAAGTTGATATTTGCTAAACAGTGTTAACTCCTCCTTACATTTGCTTTTCCCAGCCTTTGAATAAAGAAGAAGCCTGCCTGGCCACTGGTGGGATGGTTTTTAATCTGAAAACCTAAAGTCAAATTGAGCTTTTGTCCCTCTTGACCTCAAAATCAAGTTGTTCTTGCTACTTTGGAGCAGATACAAATTCTATGTTTTGATTGTTTTCCTTTGCAGAGTTGCCACAAAAGGATCGAGGAGTTGTTTTCAGATAAGATTTACCTGATTGGTATCGCTGCTCTGGTGGTCGCAGTTATTATGGTGAGAACTAGTACACTTCACAGAAACTTAAAATCTTTCAATAACATGGTCTATTTCTGCCTTGACCTGAACTAACTAACCCTAACTCCAGCAGTAATCAGTGTGAAATCATCAACTATTTTCTTTGTACAAGCTTAAGGCTTGTGTGGCTGTTAAGTAAGGATTTAACATTTCAATATTCCTCAATCAAAGTTATTGAAAAACGTTTATTTTGGTGTTGGTACTGTTCACCTGTCTGTCCATTGGACATTTGAAGTTACTGTTCTGGATTAGGACTGCAACTAACAATTATTTTTATTGTAGATTAGTCCCTTGATCATTTGCTGGATTAATCAAATGTCAATAAGTGTTTCCCAAATCTTAAGATGACATCCTCAAATGTCGCATTGTGTCCACAAGCCAAAGATAGTAAGTTTACTCTCATAGTGGAGGAAAGAAACCAGAAAATATACATATTTAAGAGCCTGGAATTTTTACCTCTATTGTTTAAAAAATCTAAACAATTAATAGATTATCAAAATAGTTGGAGATAAATAAGTAGTTGATAACAAATTGACTAATCAGTTAGTTGTTACAGCTAAAGTTTAAATTAAAGAGTTGAGACTCATGCTATTCTAGATAGTTAATGTCAACAAATTTCACAAAAAGATCAAAGTATTAGTTTGTCTCTGAATAGATTGTAACTTGCCTACCTTGTCAATGGCAAGATATAGTTTCTTTAAAAAAAGGCTCAGTAATCTCCTAAAAACAGCTGGTCACTGTAGATTTAAGCGAACTGTCAAACAGAGTAACCCACTGGTTGGGAATAGTTTCATCTGAGGATTAAAAGAACATTTCAGTGTAATAATATGAAACCAACACTTGTCCATGTGTTCATCCTCCCAGATCTTCGAGATGATCTTTAGCATGGTGTTGTGCTGTGGGATCCGGAACAGTCCGGTGTACTAAAGCGATGGGCTGCCAGTCTACTCGTCATGAGGGAAGGACAACCTTGCAGTGTCTGTCTCATTCTCTTTCTTTTCCTTTTATAAGCAGGAAACGTCACATATATTGCTTGCTGGATTTAGTCAGCTCTTTGAGAAGACAACATAAATCATCCTCCATTGAGCATTTTCATTACACTGTCAGATATTTTTTTGTTAGTCACACATGCTGTTATGCATATTTAACCAGTGCTATCCTAACCTGATATGTAGATATGATGTCACTGTGTCACACCTGAGTTACACTCACCAGTCCTGGTGCTCTAATCCTTTAGTGATTTTTTAGTTGTTTAATGCTTTCTTGCCTATGAACATGCTCTTATATTCTTGGTTTTATTCATGTTTTCCACTGTTTTATGTATAAACTGTATATAAATATATTAACAGTGCTTTATGACTGCCTGAGCATGGATATTATATTACAGTAGATCCTTCTTCTGTATTTTTCCTGCACTCTCTTCTTGTTTGTCTTGCCCTAGACTGAACCAGAGGATGGTGTATATAACCAGCGCTATTAAAGCACTAGTGTTGGCCTTACCATATATGCCATACAGGTGAACACCCTGCAGGAACTGACTAACGAAGGAATCTCAGTTGTTCTGGCTGTTGATTTGTCTCTGGTTGTTTGTCATTGAGTGAGAAGAGTGCTCAGTTGTTTGACAATTTTTTTTATCAGTATTTCTTCAGTAGTTGTCGTCAGAATTCCTTCGACAGAATTAACTTGTATAAAGTTGAATCTAGTCCTGTAATCACAGACGATACCTAAAAACAAACTTCTTCTGCTTGGCAAGTTTGCCACAGCTTACACTTCTCAATCATCACCTTTGTTGTCAAAAGATTTTGAATAGCGTGGTGAAAATAAATGGTAATTCATTTGCATTCAGAGCTATTCTGATTGTATTATTTCTTCCGAGTAATTCTAATAACCTTTTAATTAAATTAGCAACGAAAGCAGAGGCAGAAACAGAAACCATGCACGACTGAAACAAAATTGTTTTGCCTCAGAAATATGTCTGAAATATATCTGGAAAACCCTTTTGGTGTGATCTTTGCGCAAGTAGATTTGAAAGATTACGATAAATGGAAAAGAGAACTGTAACTGGTGGT
Source organism: Spondyliosoma cantharus (assembly GCA_900302685.1). Classification (NCBI taxonomy): domain Eukaryota; kingdom Metazoa; phylum Chordata; class Actinopteri; order Spariformes; family Sparidae; genus Spondyliosoma; species Spondyliosoma cantharus. Next base: position 1,919 of record OMLP01000257.1, on the reverse strand, counting down.
TCAGCTTTGGAGGAAATTGGCATGGTGAAACTCCAGCCTGCCTCTGCAACAACAACAAGATCCTTCGTTTGGTGTTCTGGATCAGGGGTGTCTTGTCTGGTTGAGTCTAGTCTTGTCTCATCTGACATCTTGTTGTGTCATTGTCCTGTCCCACCAGCCTCACAGCCTACTAACTCTACACAATGTCCCCGTTCATGTAATAACTGCTCCCTGTGCAGGACAAAAGCAGCCCCCCCAGTGGTTTGCTCTAAGCTTGTTGCCCCCCCTGCTTCTGTTGCTTGGATGTTGGTTTGGCCCTGTATGCACCTCAAAAACAGTTTGAGCTAGTGTGTTTGTGTGCACGTACAGAACTGGGATGGACACAATATCGTGAACACCAGTGAAATTGACTCAAAGTAAGTGCAAGCTGGATCTATAATGCAGTGACCTCTGGAGTCTTGTCACTGTGAAGTGGTCAGACTGCCAGCAGAGACTCCTGGAAGCCACTGAATTGAAATTAAAAACCAAACATTTGTCAGTAGGATTAGTGTGAAATTAGTGTTTTCCAGATCTGTATTAGATTTGAAGTGTTCATGATTTTGTGTCTACTCTCTTTCAACTGTCTCAGGCTGTTTGCAGTAGTGATATTTGTACTAGCATATAACGGCACAGTCACAACAGCTACAGTGTTGACGACAAATCAGTTTCAAGTGCCTGCTGAAGTTCAGGCCGTCAGACAGCTCCCACCTGGAAACTTCACATGCTGTTTGTTCAGTCCAGCAGGGTATCTACTCCACCACGTGATAGGCTCAACTATATTTTGCCCAGAGGCTGCTGCTGACGCTAACGCACCGCAACGCTCAAAGTTTCACGGGTCATAAACACGCTCACATTAAATCATATCATCTTGTGTAACCTTCCTAACATTTCATAACTGAGAACCAGTAAAAGTGTCTTGTAATATTTACAGCTCTGAAGTATTGTACTAATGAAAATCATGAAGGCTGTAGAGAGACAATGTATGCCTTTTTTTTTTTTTTCTTCTTGTATTGTGGTATCTTTGTCTGGTACGTTGTCAAAGGAGTCTGGGACAGAGATGGAGGAGGATTTCGTGGCAGTGCCGACTGAGAGGAAGTCAGATCTTCAACACATCAGCTAGTTGCGCCTCAGAATTATTAAAAAAATATGACAGAACTAATGAGTCCAGTATTACCCAATGATGAGGGCACTAGCTGTGTTTGCCTGACAGTAGTGTCCATGTTGTTGCCTTTTTAATTAGAAATTGACATTCAGGACCCACTGCCACTTAAATCTTAACCCCTCTCTGCCCTTGTAGACTTTGGTTTGCCCAAATATAAAGGGATTAAATGTATTTTACAAATAAAACAGTCAGGTGATCTTGCCTTTTTCTTTCTTCTTTTTTTGGGGGGGTTATTAATATGAAAAGTGGAAGCCAATAAAAATGTAAAAGATGATACTGACTTAAAATGTGAACACACATGAAGGCTAAATGCCTGCAGCGAGTGAAACCTTCATTTTACCATCCAGTCAACTGACTTGAACCCTATATGTCTGTCTGCGATAGCCGTGTCTGAAGGCATTATGTTTCCAGGTTGTCCATCCATCCAACCCATTGTGAAAATTATATCCCAGGAACCCTTAAGGGATTTTTTCTAAATTTGGCACAGACTTGCCCTTGGTACAAAGAATAACTGATTAAAATCCGGTCAAAAGTCACAGTGACCTCACAAAACAAAAACAACGATCTTGGCCATAACTCAAGAATTCATATGCTAAATATGATGGAATTTGATATGATGGAGTGTCTACCAGGATAAAATGATGAAGTGATAACATTTTATATTTAAAAATTCAAAGGTCAACTTCACTGGGATATCATAATATTCTGCAAAAAACACTTCTCTGGTCAGATATTCAAC
>OMLP01000254.1:0-29476 GCA_900302685.1 Spondyliosoma cantharus | reverse complement strand
ACAAAAACAAAGTGGAAAAACAATATCTGCCACCTCAGTTTTCATACAGATTACATAAGATATAACATTTAATATGAGTGAACAACTTTATCTTCTAGAAGGGGAATTCTGGTATTTTTAAACCTGGGCCCTATATTTACATGTTTGGGTGTGTAAATGGTTCAATTGTACCAAAAGTTGTTGAATCCGTCCAGTAGATTGCCTCAGCTGCAATAGCTGCCATGTAATCCTTTGGGGGAACTGTGACTGTCATAGTAATGTCCACTAAAAGTGCTTGTTTTTGTCACCGACAGCATTATGGAAACGATTCCTTAGGAGACAGAACTGTTTTTTTTTTTTAAGATTCAAGGAGAAGTCTCGCTCTGAAATCTCTTGAGGTGAGAGGTTACAGTTGTTGCGTCATCCATATTGTCAAAATCAGTTACATTTTCAGGCCTAATTTTGGAATTACAATCTTGCTGACAGTTTTGAGAGGTGAACTCCAAACTCCTCGCCTCTCCAATTCGCATTTCTACCACCAATTTTAGATTGAGGCTTCTTAAAAAAAAAGGTCTATGTCCGTATAAATTGTTTATGCAATGTTTTCAGAAAAAAATATCTCAGCTTGTCAGCAGCTAGAACAAGCACTTGTAATGCATAACTCTAACAACCTCAGTTGTCCCAAAGGATTATGTTGTAGCCATTGCAGCCATGTCTCTAGTGATCGACTGGACTGATTCCAAAACTTTTGTAAGTATGACATTTTTTTTTTTTTTACACACAATTTTTACACAAAAAGTAAATATAGGGCTGAAGTTTAAAAATAGTGGAATTCCCCTTTATTGTCGAACTGTAGCTTAACAAATAGGGCCATATATTCATGAAACCCTTCACTTAAAAGGTGCAATATGTAAGAAAGAAAACTCTTCAACTCATACATCCAACAAACAGGTGCAGCATATCACCAGAGTAACTGCTGAACTGTTCCATGACTGTAGTTGCTGTTTCCTAGTTAGCTCAGATAGCAGTGCAGCTAGCCAGACTGCTGACGTAGTGTTGGTGTTGTCACTGCTATCACTGGAGCTTTGAACTGAGGTTTTCAGGCACAGGGCTAGTTGGTTAGCATGCTATGTCAGTAGATTATCTCTGCAACGCTATACATAGATGTCCTTGAAATAACATAAAAACTGTCCTAACATTCTGTTGATATTTTATATTTAAACTATAATTCTTACATATAGCACCTTTAAGATTAAGTCACCTGAACACAAACTGTCAAACAGCAGATAAAAATAGTGTTTAGACTTAAAAACAAAGGAGTGACCTTGAAGTGCTGCGTGAGGAAAACACAAACCACCACCACATAGAAATACTGAAACATTTTTTACTGGGATATTTGAGTTACTGTGTAAAAAAAGACAAATTTAATATGAACAAGTCCCAGACTGTTTCAAGGTTAGTTAGTGGATACGGATTGTTTTCAATTGTACTTAAATGACAAACAATGCAGCAGAAGCAGCTACAGGTAAATTTGGCCACTTAAGTACGAGTCAACTGGTCTTTCTTTCTTTGCTGAACCTTCACATCATGAAAAAATCTAACATTGCTCGTCTCCTACCTGCACCAGCCCTCCCATCCCTCCGCCTACACATTAAAGTCTTGAGTGGTGGATGTGGCGGGTACGATGGCACTGTTCAGTGTTGATGTTGCAGAGGGCCGCTCCCTTCTGACATATCTTGGCTTCCTCACTTCAAAGGAAACACACCACAAACGAGAACATATAATCACCTGACGAACAAGAGGAGACATGCACTGAATTTGTTCATAGCATCATTAAAATCTTTGTATGGTTAGTGCTTTTGAGAACTACCTTTACACCCAGGATCACCTTTTGTGCATGTCATTGCTACTCGTTGGGGCCAACATTGCAAAATACCGCTGGGTAATGTCTCAATTGCTTTTGCATTCCTCTACAGCTTTGCATAAAACTACAACCTGTTCAGCAAGGTCAATCAGTTTCAAAACAGACATTCTTGCTGTCTCACCTGACGAGGAGGGGATCATCACCGCCTGAAAGGGAAAAACAAAACAGAATTCAATAATAATGTCTTTGTATTGCAAGACCACAATAAACACATTCACAGTCCCTACACAAGGCTCCAAATGTTCTGTGTTGTGTGATTAACTATGAACAAACAGTACGATCGACTTACTGTCTCACTTGGTTGGAATATGAAGGCTGTAAAAGTGCAGAAAATATTGTTACACGTTGAGTTTGACTGACTAAAAATCAAATGAATTATCTCAGATTTAATGGGTGTGGTGGGGCAACATGAATTCCTTGATTTAGGTTTGACAAAACCCTGCTTGTGTAGTTACTATGCTGTGCAGTGTTTACCCTTGTTGCGGCGGTAGAAGATGCCCGGGAGTCGGTTGGAGCGCTTGAGGTAGAAAAAGGAGGCAACGGAGAGGATCAGGAACAGGCTGATCAACAGCGTTCCTAGAAGAAGAGAGGCTGCCACACCCGGGCCTCCTGCTCAGAGGCAGAGAGAAACAGGAAGTTGTTGATTACAAAACATGCCGAGGATCTTACCTGCTGCTGCAGACACTTGAAAAACAAAATTTGCATGACACTGACTTTACAGGGATTTTTCTAATATTTTTAACTCACAGACACATTACAGTAAAGCCATGAAATAAATATTATACATAAGGAAATAAGTAAATCCATCAACAATGAAGTGATATCTTACCAATTTTAGGAATGACAGTAGTTACAGTTGTGTGATTTTTCTTCTCCACTGTGTAGTCTAGTGAGCACACAGAAAGGTCAAATTAAAAAAGCATGACAGATGACATTTGGCTTTTTATGTATTCAAAAACAGTTCCCAGCCCTTACTGTAGGTGCAGACTGTTATGTTCTCCAGATCCACAGCTGCTGAGTCACAGAATATGCAAACAGTGTTGCTGTTCTCAAGGACACGCAAGAAGCATCCTAAACAATTCATGAGAAGAATAGATTAAACTTTATAGTTAACACTTCATGCCCTTTGCTATTCTAGTCCTGACAAATTCTTGTGTAAATGGAACAAGATAGAAGTGAACATGACAAACTTCTGTGATTTCAACTTCTGTTACATAAATTGCTTGCTGTGATTGATGATCTTTTCTCTATTTGCAGCGTTTTTTCTAAACGCTGCATGTTTTGTCTGTGTCCATGTGTTTTTCGTGCGTTGAGCTGTCAGGACCATGTGTTTTACTGAAACTGTTTGTTTGACCTTTTGACTGTCCTTGAAGCCTGCAGGAGCAAACTCCAACAACAACACAGTCATACTTTCTCTTTCTCTTTTAAGCATAGAAATGAAACTCAAACATGAAAAGGTGGTTTATGTAATGTTTGTACAGTGTGTGTCACTCATTGTCTGTTCTTAGTACATCCTTCTTTAATACATCTCTTCAGTGCCATTATGACTTTAAGTTGAATATTAATACATATTCATTGTGAATATTTGAAACTGCTGTATCAATGCACCAGTACAAGCTGTGTTTTCTTATTCTCCCTTCTTTTCCGACAGTGAGTTGATACACACACATGATTTGTAAAGGTTTCATGTGAAAAAAAAGGATTACGAAATAAAGTGTGATATTTAATGTTTACTATAGCTGTTCTCTGCTACTAGCCAGGAAACAGAAAGAAAAGTTGCATACCGTTGTCATGTCATACCCTTGGTAAATCTATCTTTAATAAAAATTTGAGAATTTATGGTCTCAATGTCAGTTTTAACTGTGGTATTAAAAATGGTACTGGATATCACATTATGTCAAGGTACTGTATTGAAGTTAGAAATTCCATTATTAAGACAACACTAATGTCTTTAATTACTTTTTAATGCAATCAATCTGTATTTGCAGTCATATAGCAATTTTTTTTAATACATACATATTTTACATGAAATAACAAATCCAGTAAGTTCAGCTGAAACTTAAATGACTCTGTCTTTTACTGAACCTTAGCTGTTGAATAGTCAGAGGCTTTGTAGAGCTCCAATAGTCCCAACAATGTTATTTTATCTTTAAAATATGATGCATTTTGCACAAGACATCATCTTGTTCGCCCATTCACCAAAGTAATCATTTCACCCTGACTAATTTATAACTGACGATAAAATAATAGTGATGTTGAAAGGTCATAACTCTTAGTGATATATGTATCTGTATAGCCACAGTACCTGGTTCACAGTGTGTGTCATTTGAACACGAGTTGTTCGCTCTCTGTTTCTCGCCGCAGCACTCAAGCGAGTTCTGATGTAGAGCCTACAGACGGAACAGCATTTACAGATTCAGTCACAATTCAGTGCAACCTCAACAAAGCACACAGTGGGACATTGGCTGGGGCAGCTTTCATATTTTACCTTAGTTACGGGTGTCTCGGGTCTGATAAGAATTACAGTTGCAGCCAAGACCAAAAGGAATGACAGAGCCATATTCAAACCCTAAAAGATCCAACAGGGTTGAATTAGACACGCATCTCTTACTTTGACATACCTTTAGCCGTATAGTCCTACAGGAAAGAAGAATGAGTAAATAAAATACTGTTTGACTGGTTGGATATTTTACAGTTCATCTTTAATCACATAATTAACTGTAATTAACTGTAATTGAAACAATACCTAGCCATTTAAATAAAGTCTGAGGTGACTTGTATGGTTTATTCTATGTCACTTAAAGTTGTAACAGACAACAAAGTTCCTAACCTGTGACCTATGCAGACCTTAGGTGATATTACTGATTCCATTTATTGGATTTATACTCACAGTACACTACTCAAAATGAGTTGCACTTGATTGTTTATTCTGTGACATATCTGAATTTATATTTTGTGTTTTGCGAATATTTTTGGTCCCCAAAAACCCAGCGACTCATTTCAATTTAGTTTTAATGCATGTCCATGCACATCATGCATCTCCATGTTCTGCACCCCTCCATATGTGCCTAACAGTGAGCAACATCAGTATTTCTATCCGTCTCTTATAAAAAAAAATATTACTACCTTAACTTGGCTGATAATCAATGCATTTGACAAGTTGACTATCACCTTGAAGTTAGGTTACAGATGTAATACATGTCTGACAATGGTGCTGCAACTACACCAATGAGTACCCCCACATCCAGTTTAAATTTTATTTAAATATTTACTTCCTTATAATATAAGGGGGCAGTCTTCAACAAATATCAAATAATGCACTTTTCTGCTTGACTTTACGTTAAAACTCTCAACTTTTACACCTATGTTTCTTGCTGCAAATCTCATTACCTAAAAGAACAACACAGCTAATGTCTCTGAGAATGACATTAGTGTGCTAACGTCAGTGGAGTTACAACGTACAGGAAACAACCAAGGTATTTAGCTAGCTAGCACCTGTCACTGGGATGAAGTTATGCCGTGAGTGAGCTAGCAGTCAGGGCTAAAACAACGATGTCAGCGACACACAGGCAGATTCTACTCATCCATTTAAATCTGTTTTACGTTATCGAGTATGTTTACAGTCTCAGCTGCACATTGCTGAATTTGGGAATACAAAAAGTTAACTCACCAGCCAAACACTAGGCTTTGGCCTGACCAAACTCCTAGGTGCGGTTAGACCCACGTCAGATCTGGTCCGCCGCAGAGGTATTAACAGACAGTCACTTATATTTTTGACAGCTTTGTCATCAACACACCCTGCAGTTCAAGCACAGATTTCCCTACAGTGCGTAGCTCTCATAGCTACCTGCTTTCATTTAGCATCGACACTTCCGGGTACGCTTTTCAAAATAAAACCCTGAGCGTTTTATTGTGCCTGAAAACCTGCACGGAAAACATACACATAAAATCATTGATGAAAATCAAGATTAAAATGATGAAGAAATTCAAAATAGAAATAGAAATGATGAGACATCTTTTAACAAGGACAAAATATTTACAAAATAAAACATAGAAAATCTGATTTTTGATAGAAAATCTGAAATTAAATTAAATATTGAAAACTCATTTATTTTTCTGAAATGAATACTACTGCAGTGTAGATTTGATTATGCTAAATTATTTTATCAAAAGCACAAATCAAACCATAGAAAAATGTCCCCGATACAAACAATAATGTTCCCAATTAACTAACTAACTAACTAACTAACTGACTAACTGACCAACCAAACAACTAACATACTAACTGACCAAGCAAGCAGCTAGCTAACAAACCAACTGAGCAGCTAACAAACAAACAAACTGAATAAGCAACTAACTAACATACTGACCAACCACCAACCAACCAACCAACCACTGAAGCAAAATGAACACCAACAGGTGCCATCCAAGATTTAATAACCCTAACCCTTACCATGATGACAAACTAATTCATTTTTTAACAGTTCATTAATTGTGTGGGAAAATACATTTATTTACACACATAAATTAATCAAATCTCAATATGGACAAGCCCTCCAGTGTTTGTTCAACGTTTGATTTCTTCCATCTTGGTCGTGTTTTGGACTTTTCCGAAGGCACCTAAACGCAGCCTAGTGTCACCCTGGAGGATCACATGGCGGGAGATAAACACTCGCGAGCTCACCCCTGTGTTCGCCGTTCATCTCGTCCTGTTAACAGTGAGTCCAAATTAAAATGTATTTTTAGCATTAATGCTAAGTAACTTTACCTTTACTTGTATTTACACAACTTGCCTATGGAAAACGTATAATTTGATTGTTTTATAGATCAGAAGTTAATGGTCATTGAGGTTTAAATTGGCTTCATGTTGGCTAATTAATAATGAGCTAGCTATTAAAGCGCTAGCCAACTCAAGCTAACATCTGTCTGGAGTTAAATTGATCCTCATCATAAGAAATAGTTGCTAAAATTGCTCATAACTTGTCATCTTGTTTATACAAACAGGTAACTAAACACAATGAATCACATGAGGAACATTAAAGAAATGCTGAGCATCCCAACTGGAAGCAGGTGAATAGCTTACCACTGCTTCTCTCCAACTGAAAATAATATTACACAAGGCTGTTGTCAATGGTTTTCATTCTGGAAAACTGTGTCATATCACTTATAACACCAATGTTGTGTGTTGACGTGATATCTTAAAACACTGTCTCTGTTTTGTTTTTTCTTCACACATCAAACTTGTGGGGGCAAAACAATCGACAGGAATGGGGCTACCAGCGGCTACTCCAGTTTTACAGACTCTCAGATTTTCTTTGGGTCTCAGTTTTGGCCTGAAAATTCTCAAGGCTTGTCACAAGATATGAGTGTGTCGTCCAGGACCTCCCAACAAAGTTCACAAGAGGTAAGAGGCAGTAATATAAACAAGCACTCAGGGGCACGGACAAACCCCATTAGTTTAATACCATTATTACTTACATATAGTTTAAACTAAGTATAGTATTTTATAAGCAGAATAATAAAGGGGCAGCTGACATGTTTGTTGCACTGTTAGGAAAGTCAGAAATAACAATTGATGCTATATTTGGGGCTGCCATCATCGTGCTTTTGTTCATTCACTAACTTTATATGTACATTTATTTCCTAAAATGATATATCCAAAAAGGAGTGTCACCTTGTCTCTATATATTAAATGCATATACATTATTTAAATGTTTTTTTAGTCCGCTTAAAGGGCCATGATGATCAAGTGCAGTAATTCAGGAGGACACTTGTTTCTTCGCATGAATAGGACCATGATTGCTTACAGTTTAATTGATCATCACTTGAACGTGAAAAATAACTATGTCTTGTGTGTATATCCCTTAACATCAATATTCTTGGATTATTTAGGGGAGTGACATAAAGGTTTTAAGCAGTTATCACACTAAACCTCTCCTGTTTGGAGACTTAAAGGACAAAAGTAAAGGTTTCGGATTACTGGATAAATTTGAGGATGACAAGAAACGGGCAAAAGAAAAAGCTGACAGGTATATCTTTTTCTATTATTCTTTATCACTTGAAACATGAATTTGAATTTATACTTATTGTTGGATTATAGATGAAGTAGCTTAATCACTCACTGAAATTTTAAATATGCTGTATCTGTCCTTTTGCTTTCACAGTGATATTTTAGCCAAAGAATGTCAGCATTTTCGAGAAACTCTCAACAGTGTAAGTGAAAATAGGCATCCATTCTGTTACCTTTTCATTATACAGCTCCTCTTTTCTAGATGTAAAATGTAAAGTAAAAAAAAAATGTGCATTGTTTGTCAGATCCAACAACTGGTCGCTGGCACAGAGAGAAATACTGCTGTTTGCCAAATAGTCCTTGAAAAATTTGACAATTTTGCATCAAAATGTGAGTTTCCTAATTCATTCATTTGTATTTGTTGTTGAAATTATTGAACCTAGATTTGCTCTTTGTATATTTTGGAGCTAGTTTATTTAGTAAAAAAAAGAGAGAGAAAAAAAGAAAAGAAGTGAGCAAACAATTCTTATTACCAGTAGATGGTGCTCTTTTCCCAATGATTTTAAAGTTGTTGTTGACTTCACTGCAATAAGATGAATGATTTGTTTTTCACTATGCTTATTTATATCTTTTATATTCCTCCATCCCAGTGCAAAATAATCTCAACAGTCTACAGAGTGATGTTTCCCAGCAGTTTGAGACTTTGCTGAGTAAAGTGAATTCCCAGAATGAGAAGACGACTGAATTGGATGAGATGGTTCAAAAGGTGAATAGTATGTATGTAGCTTATGCTTAAAATAAATGCAGATTCAATGAGGGGAAAGAAGATTTTTGTAATGACTGTAATTTTTTATCATTTAGAGTCGAGACGTCACATCAAAACTTGGCTCAAACCTGCAAAGCTTAAAGGGTAATCTGGAGTCTCTGAGAGAGGAACAGGAGAGAGAAAAAAAAATGCTTGAAGACGCTCTTAAGCTGCTCCACACTCTAGTTTCAGAGCACTCAGTCAAACGCTGCCCCATGAGAGTGATGGACAGTGCCATTCAGACATCACCAGGGCTGGAACAGTCATTTTCCAACATCCTACAGGAAAACAAGCTTGAGGACACGCAGTCTACAAGTATGACACAAAATCTTGAGCACAATCAGGTTAAAGTCCCCCCTCAAGGTATCAGCTGCCTCATAGAAAAGGGGAATTTCACTCAGAGAGGCCATAGGAAGCGCAAAAAGAGACCACTGGTGCTCTCACAGAGGAGTAAGCATACAGTCACGGATGAAAACAGTCAGTCTCTCCTGAACTGTGACAAACAACAGAATGTGTCAATGCCTCTCTGTGAGCGTCGTGATCTGAACACAGTAACCAGCCAGGACAGGACAGTCAGCCCAGACTGTGTACTACAGGTGAACAGGGAGAGGAAATCCGTAGCTTCTGGTTGTTTCATCACCCCTCTTAGCTGCTGGTCTCAGGACAGTAACAGCTCTGCGTGCCTCGCAGGAATCGAACCCATCTTAGAGAAGCGCTCAGTGGAATCCAGGACAGGGACCCCAGTGAAACCTGAAGGCATCTGGCAGTTGTTTGACATGGATGACTCTTTCTTAGGCTTCTAGAGGAAAGGGCTCAGAACAACAAAGCATTTATTTTGTTAGTTTTGGAGTGAAGTCAAAAGTATTTGTTACATTTATTATAAGGTGTGACCTTTGTTCTATTAGCTAGTTTTCTAATTAGTAGTAATTTAAATTAGTAATTTAGTTTTCTGAAGAATGAACACATTGATAAATGTTTCTGTCTTATATTTATGGTGGAATAGCTGTGAAGGTTCTAAGAACAGCATGATCCACAAAGCATTACACATGTTTAAAGTTTTTTTTCTGCTTTCAAAAATACAGTAAAAGTTAAGTGTCTCGGCTGTCTTTAACTTTAAACTTGTTCTGTATATGTTTCTGCTGACTGTAAATTGAAAATAAACTACAAGTGTTTGCAAACAAACCACAATTATCTCGACTAATAATTGGGAACTAATTTTATCTAGCATAGAATTTCTGCAACCCATGTTGAAATCTGATCTTATGAAGGCATATCAAATCATAAATGTCATAATAGTAAGTGTAAGTAATAGAGACCCATGTACCTTGTTGATGTTATTTTTATAGTTTGTACACCCAATTTCTATCACTGAGGGTAGACTAAATATTAAAACAGTTTCAACAAAAGACTGAACATCATAATCTTCATGAGGGTAGGATTTCCCACGTGTCCTGGACAACATTTGTTTTAACTAACTGCACCTAATAAACTTGTGACTAAGTCTATTCTTCAAGTATACTTTAAAAATAATTAAGTGTGTGTGTTTGAACCACAATAAACATGCTTAATGATACGTTAAGGTGCATATTTATTAGCAAAAAAACAGTTTTATTCTGCTTTAGCAAGCATAACACACAAATGATCAATACAATATAAAAGAAAATCACTTTTTATACTGTATATCGTACCTAGTCTGCCAATGTCAAATTAGTTATTAGAAAGCTTTATTATTTATTTTGTAATGGCAGATCAAATACTTAACCAGCATTTTGGTATATGTTTTAGCAAATCCAGACGTCTATGATTAAAACTAGAGCTGCAATGCTTAGTTGACAGAAAATTGATCAGCAACTAATTTGATGATCAGTTAATTGTTTGAATCCTTTTTAAAGCCAAAAATGCCAAACATCTCCTGGTTCCTAATTCTTCCATGTAAACACATTCCTATATGACAGTAAAGTGAGTATCTTAAGGCTTTGGACTGTTAGAGAAACAAGCAAACTCAAGACATCACTGTGGCCTCTGGGAAATGATGAATGTAATGTTCTTTCTATTGAACAGTTCATACAGTAAACAAGGGCTGCTTAAAGTGTTGCCTGAGGGTTCACTTTGACCAACCAGATGTTTCATTTCTATGAGGTTGAAATTAAATTCATGATAATAATAAGTACGATTAAAAATATTGATAACATGATTGGGCATAGTAGGCAAGTAACATGTGGGCTTTAAACTCACTGTTAAGTTTCAGTTGCGGCCCTCTGAGGAAAAAGGTTTGGGCACCCCTGCACTAAACAATTAACTGATTCAGTGAGAAAATAACCACCAGAGAATAAAATCAATCGTAAATTACAGCCCATCTTATAACCATAAATAATAATAATTTCCTGGTGCTGATAATGCAATGCACCATAGAGCTGCAAGATTTGGTTGATCAATCTCTGCAGATGGTAACTTAACAACCAACAAAAACACTTTATTTACAAATAATCTGTCTATGTCTAATGTGCAAATCATTATCCGTAGATCCTCTTCCATGCAGCAGGGCACTAAGCCTTGCTTTTAATATGAATGCATTTGGCCCAGCAATAAGTGCATTAATAATTAATAATTGATTTCCTTCACTAATTCTCGCTGACAGACTTTGATCTGATCTGACATGAGTCAGATGTGTCACAGGTTAACTAAGTCTGCAGGTGGGGACATGAGTCCCCGTGGGTTGAGATTTGCCACTAAGCAGACATCATAGTTGTCATGCATCAGAGCGCGCCGAGCCACCACTGTCCACCGCTTCTCCCAGGGGTCGTACTCCAGAATGTCCTTTGTTATGTCATCATGACGATCTACGGGTAAAGATAAAACAGAAAGTGTTATGAAGTCATTCAGAAACATCTCTCAAACACTCTCATTCATTGGATGTTATTTTCTTTCTTTACCTGCTCCTTTGTAGTATCCACACACATAGATCTTGCCCCCCACCACTCCTGCGTTAGGAGAATTGGTGCGCAGTGAGAGTTGTGCACATGGAAGACAAGGTCCATCCCTCCAGTAATCTCCATCCGGGTTGTAGATCTCCACTGCATCGAGGCAGTGGCGTGATTGCCCACGATCCACACCCTCACAACCAATACCTCCTGCAGAAAAAATTCATGAGCATATTGCATAGTGGATTAATATGCATTGAAACTTGCCACTTAACAAGTTAACTGAAAAAATGATCTTACCCATCACAAAAATTTCACTATTGAGTACAACAGCACTGCAGCGGTACTTGGAGTACTTCATGGGACATAACTCTGTCCACTTATTTGTGTTTGGATCGTACTCCAGGAGTCGGTTGCTAAGACGGTCAGGCTCATCATCCAACCGGTATGACTGGATGGTAGATGGGGAGGGAGGGAGTGACAAAGCAGAGCAGTTGCAGTCAGAGTCACATACAGATACAGTTAGAACTCATATTAAATGTGTTCATGAAGTCTTATTCTCTAGATTTCACAAGATCCAAATGAAACACTGGCTTATAAAAAAAGTCACCTGCGGGGTTCTACCGCCCATCGCGTAAAGGCGATCTTTCATTCTGACCACGCTGTGATAGGCCAAAGGCAGAGGCAGGGGTGCTGCACTGCGCCAGGGTCCACCTTGCAGAGACCATCGTTCCACACAGTTAGTGATGAGGAACTGGTTCTTCAGCTGCATCTGCCCACCCAGCAGGTACAGAGTGTCACCCAGTGATCCTAAAGCATAGGAATCCCGGTACTCTGCTGACGTCAGGTGCTCCCAGGTTCCTTGAGCCTCTACTTTGTACCTGGCAACACAAGATAGCAATCAGTACCATCTGTTTTGGGCAAGCATATATTAATAATCAATTGTGTCACCTGATGTCTTTCTTACCTGTAAATCTCTACAGTCATGCTCTTCTGTCTGGCCATTCTGCGTGCACTTGACTCTCCTGCCACTATGATGTCATTTTTTTCAGTTACAGCCCCAGCGCACACATACCCGAGAGCCTCTCCATAGCGAGGTGACGTGATGTAGTAGGTCCGGCTTGTGGATGGAGCAAAGCAAAAGCTGCGCTCAGCATAGCTGCTGTATCTTGACCTAATCCCACCAGCGTCATTGCCGACACAGAGCAGCAAATCTGTGGTCTCCATGCCATACCGCAGCTTTAGTTTACGTGGTGCTGCTAAGGGATGCATCGCTGTGGCGTCCAAGGCTTCATTCATCATCTCCAGACATTCAGCATCAGCCAGCAGGGCCGTGTTCCTCTTCATTGCCTCTCTTAGATAGTCATGGTTTATTAACGGCAGACGGACCTTCCTCAGGAGCTCTGGAAGGTGCAGACTTCTGACCTCTCCTTCCGTCAGAGTGCTGTGTTTCACCCAGTGGAGGACCACATCTAGGATGGTCTCTTCTCGAGTAATGTTAAGATCATCAGAACTCAGGAGCTTTCCCAGCTGATGGGCCTCCAGCTCCAGCACCTCCTCATTTTGGCAGACTTGGACAAAGTTCTGCCTCAAGAACCGTTGAGCATGGTCAGCCAGGTCTTCTGCACCAAGGTCACGGGCAAAGTAATACACACCAAGACAGTTGGATGCGTCCATATTCTCTGTCATGTGCAGCTGACAGCGATTGAAGACATCATCCATCTGCAGGAGAAACGCTGCAATAGAAATGCCTTGTACATTGGCGTTAGTGAGTGGAAGATCTGAGCAGTACATGTAGTTCAAGAGGAGGGCCAGGCTGTCAGCAGGGGTGTCACGCAGAATTATTTCTCTGTTGTTGCACTCACGCAGGCCGCATGTGAACATAACACGGAAGTACGGGCTAAAGGCGGATAAAACAACCCGGTGACAGGGAAAGCTGATGCCCTCAGCAACCAGCACCACATCTGTTAGATGCTCCACCTCCCTCATCTTCCTCAGCTGGTCGAGCAGCACCAGTCCATGTTTGGTTGTAAGATCCATTGTGCTTTTGACTTTTGAGCACCAATAATTTTTACAGTGACACAGGAAGTTGTATGCACTCTGAACAACTAGTCAGGAGGTTATCTCTGAAAAACAAAAAAAGACACATTTTTAATCAGCGAGCATTATCATAACAGCATCCTAATTAGCACATGCTTGTGTCAGATTTAATTATTGGTAAAGCTGCTTAATCACATCCACTCCTGTCTTTAAGGTGCAATATATAATAATTGTCCACCTGTCAAGTTCCTACTCAAAACAAACAGGGGCAGCATATCACCAGAGTAATCACTACATGCTGCTACTTGTAGCTTCCCTTAGCTACATTTAGCTGGTTAGCATGCCGTTCCGTTCCGTTTTCTTGGCCGCTTTTTCCCTCACGGGGTCGCGGTCTTCAGGGGGATTACTGGAGCCTATCCCAGTGACTCGTTGGGCGAAGGCCAGGGTTCACCCCTGAATGAGTCCCCTTGTGTGAGGACCCTTACTGATGGCAGAGGCTAGTGCCAACTGCACATCAGGAGTACTTCGGCATGTAGCTCAGTCCCGCCCAGGGGAGCCTGGAATCGAACCAGTGACCTTCCGATCACCGATTGAACGGCTCTACCAACTGAGCTACAGCCGCCCGGCTGCCTGGTTAGCATGCCAACTTCCTTAAATAATATATAACAACAGAACTGCAATTTTAGTTACTTTTTCAAATATTGCAACTTTAATCATACATGTCCTGACAAAGAAAATGTCGATTAATGATCAGTAAGTGTTGTATTGCTTGATTAACTCCGAAAATCTAACATTTCAAAGATCTTAACCATTAAATTTGATAGTATTTAAGTAATGCAAAACCACATCCTTTCAATAATCGTAATGATAATATTAATATTCAGATGTTACACACACAAGGACAGAATAAGTACAGATAAATAAATAATCTTAAAAAAAGGAACAATTAAATGAGGATGAAATAAGAACAGAGTAAAATAGAATTTGTACTACAGCAAGTAGACTCAAAATGCTAAGTCAAAGGCAAAAGCAGCACATATACACTACTCACAACTTGTGTTGAACTTTCACTAGTAAAGTGACATTTGACAACATGATTGCGCCTTAGATATAATAAATATTAGCAAAACTGTGCTACCAGCTATAAAACATATGCACTACAGCTGCTCATATTATACAGCATTAAATTACCTTGTAAAAGCCTTTGCGAAACTCGTCAGCTTCTCTTGTCTGCAGTTGTCTTTGATCTAAAAAGTCCAGTCAGTACCCATGTTTTTCATCAGGCTACATGTGTTGTTTTTGTCTCAGAACTTGTCTGTCAGGGGGGTTAGAGACTGTCTGAGCGATTGCAAGAAACAAAGATATGTGCCCCCTTCACTGCTGCGGTCCTCTGAGCTACTAACCCAAAAATAGACAGTGTTTTGGCACACAGCTAGTGGGTCAGAGAGGTTTGAGTGATCAGGAGAGAGAGTTTTTTTTTTTAAGCCATGACAGTGAGGATTATTTGCGAATTATTTTGACATTCCTAACTCAACTCTTTGGCATTATGTTATACTTTGTTTGGGGTAATTCTCTGTTCCAGTTTGTTTGCCCCGGTCACATGGATGCAATTCAGGATGACCTACATGTTACATTGCTCCTAGCTTCAGATTTCATAGCAGCACTTTTTTAAAGGCCCAGTCAACTGCATGCCCACATGTGTCTAAAATGAGACCTTGCCTACTAAGTTTGATTCTCCAAATCCAATATCGAAGCTGTTGCACCAACAATAACAAAGTTAAACTGAAGCTTTACTTTCTGAGTTGGAAATCCACTTTTGCATCTAGATTTCCAAGTATTTTTCTGAGAAGTAGCCTGTATAGAGACCCACTTGACCAATGTAATTTGAGCTTCAGGTGACATGTCATGGCTCATTAGCTCTATTTTTGCAAGTGAATGGAAAAAGTGGAAGTCTGGAAACACACCTGTCAGACATCCATTGAAATTCAACAATGTTAATCTTTTTCCATTTAAGCAGCATTATTACATCCTTTGTTTCTTCCGGTCTGCCGTCGTTGTCATGAAGAGGCTCTGCCCACAACATCCTGACTGTAGTTAGCCATTATTAGGCACTTTGATGTACATATGCAGATACAGCTGTTCTTGTGACAGTACAACAGTTTGGTGGACAGCGCGTAGGAAACATAGAAAGAGTCTCTGGAATAAAGCTACTTGGTCAAAAAAAATGGATTCTACACATAGATTTGGGAAATACAGAGTGGAGCGGGAAGTGCTGGATGAGCAGAGATTGGAAGAGGTAACGCAGAGAAAAGCGTACTCTGAAACTCACCCTTCTCTAACTGAACGTCTCAAAGACTCCTTCAGGTAAGGGAATTTTATGGTTTGATCTTGTAACTTTGATGATTACATTAGGTGTTTTTTAGATGTCTGGTTTGATTTTCTTCAATGAATGTATGCTCAAAACATCACCCTATTAAAAAAACTCACTTTTGCCTCTGTGTGTCCTTTAAATCCCTTCCAGATGCACAGTACCCAGACTGAAACATAGTGTGCTGAGCAGCTTGCCTGTGTTGTACTGGCTGCCCAAGTACTCAGTCTGGGACTATGGCATGCCTGACCTCATCTCTGGCATCAGTGTGGGCATAATGCACCTGCCACAGGGTAAGAAAACAGTCGGCCATGGTCCAGTGAATATCAAGAAAATTGCAGAAAAACTCACAGTGAAATTCCCATAGTCAATATATATAAACTGAGAAGTTGAACAAATCGTTTGTTTTCACAGGTATGGCATATGCATTGTTGGCTTCCTTACCTCCTGTATTTGGGCTCTACACATCACTCTATCCAGCATTCATCTACATCTTTTTTGGAACGTCACGTCATATATCCATTGGTAAGTAAAGAGAGAGACACTGCTTCATAGCCGTTATCACATCCGTAATATCATTTGTTGGTGTTTTGTTTTCTGCTCAGGTACGTTCACTGTGCTCAGCATCATGGTGGGTAGTGTGACAGAGAGACTGGCTCCGGACATGAATTTCCTCAAAACAAATGGGACCAACATCACAACAGAGGTGGACATAACAGCCCGGGACTCATACAGGGTGCAGGTGGCGGCTGCTACGACTGTCCTCGGAGGACTGATTCAGGTCTGAACCTAACATCCCACGGAAATAATAATGTCTTATTTTTATGTTAAAGCCAGAACTCATATGTACATTAATAATTGTTTGCGTAGGTGGTGCTGGGTTTGGTAAAGTTTGGATTTGTGGGAACGTACTTGTCTGAACCTCTGGTGCGTGCTTACACAACGGCTGCTGCAGCCCATGCTGTGGTGGCACAACTGAAGTACATCTTTGGAGTTTCGCCAAAACGATTCAGTGGTCCGTTGTCACTGGTGTATGTGAGTATGTTCAAGTATGTTGTCATTGGGTTTTTGTTGATACAACTGTACTGGTCTGTATTCTCTTTCATAGTGCTGAGAATTACAAACATTTATTAAAGAATTGGATGTGCATTCTTTACCATTTTATTGAATCTTTATTTTAACCAGGTCAGAACCCCAACATAGTTACACAAGAACACACCCTATTCATTTACAACAATCGCAGACTGCATAGCACGACAAAAGAGTCAACTAATACCATTAGGTATGTGCAGCCAAGCATGTATGTTTTTATTTGTCCACCTCATGCTTCACTTCTCTCCATTTTCAGACTCTGAAGGATGTTTGCTCCTTGCTGCCACACACTCATCTTCCCACACTGGTGGTCAGTGCTGTGTCCATGGTGTTCCTAATTGGAGCCAAGGAGCTCAACTCTTTTCTGAGACCAAAACTGCCAGTGCCCATCCCAGTGGAGCTCATCACAGTTAGTTTACATGAGGACACACTCTCTGGCTCTTTTTTATGTTATCACCTCTGCGCTGCTGCTGCTGCTGCTGATGTTGCAGCACTTAAAAAAAAGCTCAGACACAGTGGAACCATGCAGCTGAGTCAGTGGCAGTGCCGGGGCCTCTGGTTTTTGTGCAGTTCACAGCAAAAAAAGGAGATATATATGGCTAATAATTAAATTCACATCTAGCATATAATTGACCAGGTTTTTAATGATTGAGGGTTTGTGGCTTCTTTGTGTGTGTTTATGATCTGTATGTTTTTTGTCATGGCTTTAGATTGTGGCAGGGACATTGATCTCATCCTATTCACACTTGAACAGCAACTACACAATTTCAGTTGTTGGAGAAATTCCGAGTGGGTAAGTGTTTGGATTCAAATTATACAGCTGTAATTATTTGTTGACTCACATTCCCGGCTTGTTGAGTATGTACAACTTATCTTCCTGTCCTCCACCTGTTCAACAGGCTCAGTTCCCCCAGTGTGCCAGATGTGAGTCTGTTTGGAGAAGTTATTGGTGATGCTTTTGCGTTGGCCATTGTTGGATATGCCATATCAATTTCATTAGGCAAAACGTTTGCACTGAAACATGGATACAAGGTGGACAGTAACCAGGTAAACCACAACTCTCATCAAACACCTGTTTAGTCCTGTAGATATTATTATCATACAGTCATGATCACAGCCTGTGTTCCTTTACCTCAGTAGTACCTAGTAGTCTCTCCTTTAATTCT
Source organism: Spondyliosoma cantharus (assembly GCA_900302685.1). Classification (NCBI taxonomy): domain Eukaryota; kingdom Metazoa; phylum Chordata; class Actinopteri; order Spariformes; family Sparidae; genus Spondyliosoma; species Spondyliosoma cantharus. The sequence continues at coordinate 11,171 of OMLP01000254.1, read as the reverse complement.
GTGACTTTGTGACATCACACTATGTTATGATGTCATACATTTGCATAATAAATGCCTCATGACTAGTTTGGCACTTAAGAATTTATCACAGCTGATCTGTTGTTGTTAGCATTGCTGGGTCATGAATAAATGTACTTAAGTATCAGAGTACAAGACCGATATATACTGTATCTGTCGGCTGATATTATGGGTTGACTTGGATGTCTGACATATATCAGATGTATATCAGAATCGGTGTGTATGCTGTGTTTTATTCAAAAATCTTGCCGCTGATGCAGCATGTCATCTGCAAAGTAACTAGTAACTGAAGTTGTAAAATAAATGTAGTGGTTTGAAAAGTACAATATTTGCCTTTAAAATATAATGGAATGGAAGTGTAATGTAGCAGAAAATCAATCTACCTCATAATTGTGCATAATTGAGTAAATGTACTTAGATACATTCCATCACTGCTTTCTCTTTGTATATCTTGTTCAACCGGCTGCAGGAGCTGGTGGCGCTGGGTCTCAGTAATACAGTGGGAGGCTTCTTCCAGTGCTACTCTGTCTGTCCCTCAATGTCTCGAAGTCTCATCCAAGAGACAACTGGAGGAAAAACACAAGTGAGTGAGCAACAGAAGTGACAGCATTACAAAAACAACATGACAAATAAATACAGTCAGCATTACAGTCAGAGTCATTCTAATTTTGTTGACGTGCAGTAGCTGTACTGTAAATTTGTCATGAGTGCGACCTAGTTATGGATGATTGAGGTGTAGTAAGAAGGAAATTATGTTGAATTATATATTGCCTTTCATGACATAATGACCTCAACAACCTGACCTAACAAATGTAATCACCTCATGTGGAACCATGCGGAAATTCAAAACCTTGTGGTCTTAGAACATGTACTGTAGTTTCTAACTTCAGCAATTTAATATGCAGTAACACATTTTTTATCATACAAATCTACAAATAAAAAATCCACACAAAAGGTTTCTTTAGTGGTGGGCAAATCGTTACGGAAATATCGATACTTGCGATCTGAAATGCTTCTGCTCAAGGATCAATTTTCATATTAAAAGATCAATATCTCAACTCAGTAATCTAGAGTAGATGTATATTGAATCAGGACACAGTAGAAAGTTACTACCTTATCACCAGTATCTAGTCTAAATAATACCCGCTTGCTGGAACTACTTCTCCTTCCACCTGTCATAGTCATTTGCAAGTTAAAGCTCTATGACTGAGTCTGGGGACACTGACGGAGAGTGGACGTTTATGATGGCTAGCTGCAAAGCAGTCATGTGTGGAGTTTTTATGTTTGGTAGGACTGTGAGGCATTTGGTCAACACCACAGTACAGATTATGACAAGGTTATGCAGCGGTGGTCTATAAAAGAAGAGAAGAAAGGTGCTGCCAGACAGAGATCTTAGCTACTGCAGATATTTTTCCTTGTCACTGACAGTCGGGAAGTGATTCAAATCTGTCCAGGCTTCATTTTTTGCCTTCATGTTCAAACAACAGACATTTTCAGCGCTCTTAAAACTGCTGTTTTATAAAGCTTTGGTACAAAGTATCATATTGTGTATTGATATTGGCGATTCAAGCCTGGGTTTTACTTGTCATTGGATTGGAAAGGAATCCAGTGGTACCGCACGTCACAAGGTTCCCTACCTAAAAAGAAACCTCAGCTTTTTTTGATTTTTTAGCATTATTTATGTAGAAGAAAGCATCAGAAATTAAAGACATTTTGCTGAAGAGATTAACCCTAAAATCATCATATAATGACAAATACAACATGGAATGGACTCTTTAGTCTCACAAATATCAAATCAAATTTTCAGGTAGACCAGTAAACCGACCTGTTTCTATAGCTAATGGTAATGTACATGAATGTAACTGCATTTGTTATTATAAGAATAATGACAATAAACCAAATCAATTCATTATTATAAACTTAATAGTTTTAAGATTACAACTAAATGTTAGAAATATTTGCTGACAAATATTTAAGCTTTTCTCCAAATAGGGATGCAGTTGTATGCAATTTTCTTTTTTGTGGTTGAACAAATGCTTTATTATAATTTCACAGAATATTTTGTCCTGACTGACACAAAGCTTGATTATTAATTGTAATATAGTGGAATTCAACACTATAGATGAGTAAATGTACACCTTATGATAATCGTCAGTTTTCATACCACTGTTTGTGTTGAAAATTTCATCCATCTCTGCTAAACAACTAATACATTAACTGTTAATACAAATCGTTCAAGAACATTAGAAACAAACTTTGTGTTGTTCTTGTAGATGGCAGGTGTGGCCTCAGCTCTGGTTGTGTTGGTGACTATACTGAAGCTTGGACCTTTGTTCCAGGAGCTGCCAAAGGTTCTGTTGCTCTACAATTTGTCTTCACTGTTAACTGATTTAGTGCTTGACATATTTTGTGTAATGTAGTAGAGTTTTATTTAACTTATTTCCACTTATGTCCTTGTTTTAGGCTATCCTTGCAGCGATTGTCTTTGTAAATCTGAAGGGCATGTTCAAGCAGTACTCGGATGTTGTTACACTGTGGAAAAGAAGCAAGATTGATCTGGTGAGAAGTCGATTATTGCTGTGGTGTTGAGTCTTGAAGAGTGTCATTATCCTTATTCCTTTTCATTGTCACACAAAGTCATGTCATGCTGACTCCCACCAGGTGGTGTGGTTGGTCACTTGGGTGTCAACACTGCTGTTCAATCTGGATCTGGGTCTGGCAGCATCGATCATCTTCGCTCTGCTCACTGTTATCTTCAGAACTCAGATGTAAGACTCCTCATCATTCTGTTGGATGTTGCACACTCGAATAACTGTGCTGAAGTAGACAAAATACTGAACACAAACATATTGCTCGTATAATTTCGTGTTTTCTTTTCAATTCCATTTAGGCCAACATATTCTGTTCTGGGAAATGTTCCAGGTACAGAACTGTACGTGGATATAGAGACGCACAAAGAGGTAAAACAGAAAGATGGAAAGCTATAAATAAAAGCTTTTCTACCTTCACTGCAAAATAAGTTGATCTTTTGCTATTTGGCAGGCAAGGGAGATTCCAGGTGTTACTATATTTCGCTCCTCTGCCACGGTGTATTTTGCCAATGCTGAGCTCTACCTTGAAGCTCTGAAAGAAAAGGTTTGTTGCCTGTCCTCATGATACTATCTATTCAAGGACTGCGTCTCATAATGACATATTTAGTATTGAGTTATTTAATTATTATTTCTCAGTTATTAATATTTTTCTTTGACAAAATGCCAGTCCGTTGTCAATTATATTTTATGTATAACATTATTGTTATTTTGTTGTTATTGCATTAAAAAAGTTAAACAATTAATCGATTACCAAAATATTCGCTGATTAATTTGTCAGTTGTTTCAAGTCCCATCTCTTCTCAATTTGAAGTCTCAGAATTGTCTTTATTTCTTTGATTCTTTGTTTTTGAAAAGGGACAGTGGACATTCATCAACGCTCAATGATCAATGCTTACGAGTTAGCTAAACGACTAGTTGTCATGAGCAGTCCCTTCGCCTGATATTGGGCATCCTAGAATGGATTAATTTATATAATACAGCAAAATAATATCAGAGGGTAAATCCATGATCAGATGATATAGCTGGATAAAAATAGCATCAGTTTTGACATGGGGGCTGAATGCAGCTATTCTGAGTAGGACTGTGCAATGCCCCTAGCTGCAACCTCTAATAGCCCTGTTAGCAGTAGATTTGGAGTGGATGAAACCAGTCAGAGGAGGAGGAGCTAAGCATTACATAATCTTATAAACTAGACAGATATTTTTGTATTTGATGAGTTGTTTTATTTCTTGATTTCGTTCCATTTGTTATAGTTTTGTAAGATGCAAATTACTTCTTGTTTTTCTTGTAATTGTGTTTTCAGAGTGGGCTTGATATCAGTAAAATGATCATCTATAAGAGGAGGCAGGAGGCCAAACAGAGACGTAGAGAGAGGAGGGCTGAGAGGCGAGCAAAAAGGCAAGCCAAGAGAGAGGTAATGTGCTGCCAGTGTATTACATAAGCTCAGACACATGGATTATTTTAGGACTACAATGTTTTGTGTGTTTGGCCCATCGGTTATCTTGCCTTCTAAAATCTTGTGAGTTACAGTAATCAGAGGGCTGAAGTCACAAAGGACAAGTCACCATACTGTAGAACTTAACAGAGGTTTGAATCTTTCTCTCACCACACTGTAGAGATCTGCACAGAGGGCAGCCAAACGGCAGTCTGGAGCGCCTGTGCTCTCTGTGGAGGAAGATGCTGGCCACTGGGCGGACACATGCATGGATGGGGACATTACAGAAAATGAGGAGCAGGGCTGGACTGAGAGGGAGAACGGGACAGTGTTTGTCATCCCAGTCACTCCGCAAACACCAGACGGCCCTTGTAGGTGGGAGTACCTGAAAGGAGGAGATCCAGATTGCACCAGTTTAGGGTGGATGTCTGAGCTGCAAGACGGGGACACCACCACTCTGGGGTCCAGTAGTGATGACACGCTGAGTCGTGACCTGGAGCGGGTCTCTCTCGGGTCACTGGGGAAGTGGACCTGGGACATTCACTCCATCATCATTGACCTCTCCACAGCTAACTTCATTGACACTGTGGCTATTAAGACTGTGAAAAATGTAAGTGCTAAAGGGAGCAATAAGAAAGACCACTGAATGTTTTTTTGGTTCATACACACATTCTTGTTTTGAAAGCTTTAAGGAGGAGCGTTTTACTTTCAGATCACTCTCTTTTTACAGAAAGAGTTTAGCAAATACCCTTTACAATACTAACAGCAACAATTCTATTTTTGTCTATGGACAAATTTATTGTGAGACAGACTAGTTGCTTGATTATGGATAGTTGCAACTAAAAGGGAAGAAATATTAAAACAGGTTTTTTTTAAAGGTTGGAGCACTGTTAACTTTTGTTGAGTAGATATATTCTGTATTCATTATATCGACAGATTTTCCAGGACTTCAGTGAGATCGATGTGGACATCTACCTGGCTGGTTGCCAAGGTAAGTGAATACATTCTCACTTCCTCCTCCTCGAGGCTGTACTACATGGACAGGCTTCATCATGTTTCCCGTTATTTCTTCAGCCTCTGTGGTGGAACAACTAGAGCGTGGTGACTTCTTCTCTGAGTCGATAACGAAGAGGAGTCTCTTTGCCTCCGTTCACGATGCTGTCCTCTACTGTCTGAACCATCGAGGAGCCACATCGTTCCCCAGATACGAACCTTCAGTGGTGAGTATACGCAACTTATGTTCAGGGGAAAGTTGACACTCCATTGTAAGAGAAAACATTGTTAGCTGCAGCTATGCTGTTAGCAGTTACCAGCATTGAACAATAGAACCATAGTGTGAAGACATAGAAATACTCACTAAAAACATTTAATCATGTCGTTTTAACTAAATGACTAATTGATTTCAGGACATGTACAACAGCACGAAACTTTAAGGACTTCCACCAAAGAGGGAATTCAATACTGAGGATGAAAAACACCATCTCAACGTCTACTGGGTAAAATGCCCGAGGCTGCGAGCTGAGCATAAAACAAATATTACATGTAATTACTGATTAAATATTTGAATGTGTACCTTTCATGTTGTTATTCCGTTGTATTGATGTTTATACATGTTTTCATTTAGAAGAATTACACTGAGGACACATAGGTTTAATTTGATTTTATTAAGTGTGGGAGTGAAACAGTGCATTTTAAGGAAAGAATATAAATGAATCAATCAATAAATAAATAAAACATCCAAACAAGACATTTCAATAAAAATCTGGCATAAAAGAATGATTAAATCCAGGAACAAACTCAAGGCAACATGCATCACACTGACGGTGTGTGAGCCTTTTTTTGGTCATGGCAGCAATAACAAGGTAGGACATTGAAATGTTTACAGGAGCCATTTCAATTTCAAGTGCAATTTTTTTTTTGCGCATAGCAACAGCAAAACCTGTGAAGCTAAAGCATGCAAAGGGATTTTTACTGAGTTTCTTGTGCAACATTCCTAAACTGGGAAATTACAGCAGATTAAAAAATAACAGGATAACAATATCCGAGCAATATTTAACAAAAGCATCTCTTTACAGTTGCATAAACCCACTGTGACCTCGTTCCCTGAATAAATCTTGTCTCTACATACCGGCCACAGAGGACATTGCCAAAGAAGTTGTGCACGGGTCTGAGGAAGGTTAGGTAGATTTTTCTTTTTTTTTATGAATTTGGTTTTATGAGCTACAAGTCTTGATGGATATCAGAACTCTGTGTGTCTGGGTTCACAATCACACCTTCATCATCCTCTTCCTCTGGCTGCTGTGAAACCAGCTGCTGGTAGCGAGCCTGCCGCTGGTAATCCGGATCAATGTTGATCCATTTATTTGCGACCCACTTAGTGCCGTGGGTGACCATGCAGCCCCCATGCAGAGCGTATTCATCCTGCTCGCCCACCCAACCTATTGAGGAAAGACAAAATCAGAATATTTCTTTCTCTAAAGGGCTCACACTACTGATGTGGCAATTAAACACAATGCTTCAACTAGAAAATTAATTGCTTGAGCAGTTAACATCTAAGTTTATTTGCTTATTAGTTTAATTTATAAACTGAATCAATCTTAAATTAACGTTTTCAATCACTGTATTTGTTGTCTTTCTAGAGTACCTTAAATCTTTACCACACACATTTGGGCTTGAATCTCAACCATTCCACTGCATTTTATCATTTTAATTTGAATCTGTGCATAAATTGAGAAAAACATGAAAATAACATGTTAAATTATGTTAAGTGCCAAGATGAAGTGAACTGAAATAAAAACTGACAACTGCTATTTCTGACTGATTTTTTTAGCCATGCTAGCAGGGTGGCACCATCGTTACCATCTGAACATGTCTGAACAACTTCTAGATGGATGTCACAAAATCGTATGCAGACATCCATAGGTTTTGGGGCAGTATGTCCCAATCACTTTGTTGATCTTCTGACATTTAATCAAGTGATACCATGAATTTGCTCCATTCTGTGGTTTATGACCAAACCATTAAGTATTGACATTCCCATCAGCCTCAGCTGTGTTTTGTGTGTGTATGCCAACATTCTAAATCAAAGTGCAGAAAGAACTATAATAAACATACATCATAAACATCAGTTTGATAGCTTTGTTTTTATGAGCATGTTAGCATGGTGCTGCTAACTTTTAGCTTTAATGTTATCAGACCGAATGTATCAATTTCTGACATTAAAACAAGTCATTTTGAGGGGGCTGTAACACTCAAAAAGGTCAGGTCAGACTTGAACCCGAGGACAAGGCATCTGTACATGGGAAGCATGCTCTACCAACTGAGCTACTGGAGTGCCCACACTGCTTCGTTTATATAATGCCGATCCTTGTCAATGAAGTAATGTGAAGGTTGGAAATACCACAATCTCAATGATTTGCCTGAAAAATAGATTGTTAACACCTTCAATATTAGTCATTATCTAAAATCGCCACATTGCCCACCCTTATTTTCTACATAAAAATGTTAAATATGAATCCTACCTCTTCCATCAGACAGGTAGTTGTACCAGAAAACAGCTGTCCCTTTGGTCGGCTTTACCCTCAGGTTACTCTTGTTACAGTTCCTCCTGGTGTCCAAAAGATCGACATTATTCTGTATGAGAGACTAAAAAGAAACCACAGTCAAACTCTGTGTTTCTGCTTGACGTCAGGTCCATGCACTAACTGACAAACAAGTGAGTTAACACAGATGTGAAAGGCATGCACAGTATGTACACAGTACTTTTGCACATCTCTCCGTACACATTTCCAGACCCACACACAATTACGCACCACTTCATCATAGGTCCTGTTGTCTGCCACAGGGAATGCAGTCTCCCCACCCCCCTCAACAGAGTTCAGGTAGAAGAGAACTGTGATGTACCTAGGTGTGCAACACAGATTTAAAATGACACACACGTATGGTGCAAACAAACACATACACTTACAAACACTAAAGTGGCAAGCACACATTTTGTTCCGCGTCACACAAACTAACATGCCAGCTGTCACAATGGAGTGTCAATGCACAGTTTAGTAATCACACCGGACGGATGATCAGATCTGAGCATTCACAATATCGAGGGAAGGCCGCTTTAGTCATGTTGTTGATCTTACCGGCAAGACGTCTCAAAGGGAGTGGAGGTGTTGGCTGCGATGCGTGTGTGTGTGCAGGCTGTTTCAGGATACACAGGACCGCTGTCGTGGTGGGCGTGGTAGTGTCCTCCCTCCTCATAGCGGACCACCTGGAGCGGCTCACTGAGGTCCACTAATGTGGGTGGGAGCCGTGTGAGACGAGTCACCCTTTGTTATAGAACGTAGAGAAAAAAGTTTAAAAGTGTGGGAAGAAACATTTCTAAACCTTTTTATTCTTATGGTAAAATCATCCTTTTGTTACATCACAGTTGTTATTGCACTACAGCAATATCAGAACTTGGTTTGACCTGCTTACCTCGCCTTGATGTCTTGGAGGACCTGGTGTGCTCCTTTGCCTTGATACAGCCAGGTGTGTCTGCTGTTTCTCACCAGCTGACTCCTCTTCACCCCTTGCTGCATCAGAAAGCGCTGGAAGGCATCATTGCTCAGGACCCTGAACTCCTCCAGACTCAGCAAACCTGTGAAAACATGAGAAATTACATATAATTCTGACACTTTTCATACTCCTTCTCTCATTATAGTAACCATATACAGTTTATTAAAGACAGAGCCCAGTTTTTATCCTCAGTAATAGATTAGGAAAAATATGGTTTCTTCAAGTACCTGATATTAACCTGGTAATCTGTATATATACTTTAGATTTGTGTAAAAACAAGAAACAAAAACGAAACCCTGCAGCCATTTATACACTGATACCTGATCCATTTCCATTACTACATGTTTAGAATGAGGCTGATATCAGTTCAAGATGGATTTTATATCCTGTAAATATTTATTCACATTCATATTCATGAGTGGTGTCCATATCCTGTATATCACTAATGTACTCTACATTCCGGTTTATACATGGGACTGAAAATGCACCAGCAGTAAGAGGGGCACATGCAATCTGTGCACATGCCTTCTTGCCACTAGGGGGCTCAGACAAAGGAAAAAAAACAACATTCACTGACTAGAGTAAATAATGTTAAACTTTAAAAAAAATTTATTCTAAAGATCTTAACCTATATTTTTGATATTCATATCAACTGCCTGTGAACATGATATATAAATAGATGAGTTGAAATATGTACAAACAAAACAAAACAAAATTGCTCCTGCCCAATTTTTTCGCCTAAAAACCCACCACCCACCTCCTTCATTGCCTTTTAAAACTGGTTTAGAGGAGGCATGTTTCATAAAAACAAACTCAGTTTTTTGGAAATACAATTTATATACAAATATATACATGAGCTACAAATATGTCACACAAATAATTAATATTTTCATAGCAGTAAACAGCTACGCAAAGAGACTAAGACCATGAATGAAGTTGGTTTCTTACCATTACCGTCCTTGTCAGCTTTGAGCCCGTCATAGATTTCTCGCAGATTCTCCGGCGTGAGCCAGATGCCGTCCCTCACGCGAGAGTGAGTCAGTATCTGTCAGAAGAACGATGGTAACAACAGGATGATTAAACCAACTCTGAACCAAACGACTACTACATGTCACACACGAAAGTACGTGCTCACAGTCCACAGACTGACATACACCTCATGGAGCTGCAACTGTCCATCCTGGTTGATATCGAGGAGGTTGAAGATCTCCTCTGGGCTGAGGTTGAGCTCCTTGGCCAGCTCCTCCTGGCCATCCTGCACCATCAGCTGGCTCTCCATCAGACCCTTTAGCTGGGCAAGCTGCATCACAACCCGGCACTCGTCCTCTGACAAAAAGTCAGGGATCTCTGCAGAAAAACAGAGAGGAAAATCTCTTGGGTCATCGCCTTTTCTCTTCTGCATGCTTCTCATTTTCTGATTTGCTACCCAGTCATACCTTGCTGTAACAAAAATGGCTCTAGTTTTTATGTGGCTGAAGTAATTGGTCCATGAATCAACTGATCCACAAACAATTCGGCAGGTGTTTTAATATTCAACTTAGCAATTTGAGTCAAATCAAAACTAGTTTACTAGGATAGTGTACTGAACATCCTGGATTGCTATGATTGTGAAAAAAACACAGTAAATGAACAATATGAGTTAGATGCAGCCCTACTGTAAACAATCATGTGATCAGTTGTCCGTTTTGCAGACACACTGATGCTGAGCTGAACCATTAATACCGACAAGGAACCATCTAAACGTGCATTTAATGTAAAAATAAAACCAGTAGTGTCCAATACTGTGTGTTGATCCATACTACTTGTGTTTTTCAGTCAGCTATAACCCCTTAATTAGGTCTGGTGTGTGTAGTTGAGGGAGTAGTTGCCTCAGGACTGGATGGCCTATTTCATGTAGCCATCATTGATCTCAGCATACACACATACTCCAGACTGTGTGTTTGTGTTGGGCGGATGTGATGAGGATGATAATAAAGAGGAGGGTCAGTGTGTATGTGTGTGTGTGTGTGTGTGTGTAGCGGTATGTTTACATTTATCAGAAGAACACACCTGTTTGGCCACTTGAGGCTCGTGTGTGAGCTGCAGCTTTGTTTTTGCCCCATGCATGCTGTGTGTGTGTATGTGTGTGTGTGTGTGTGTGTGTGTGTGTTTTTTTTTTTTTTTGCTCTTACCGAACAGCAGAGGTTTCATACTCAGCGTGCGCATTTCGTGCACTTTGCCTGGCACCAGTGACACCCTCTGCACATGTCCCACCTGAAAGGATGAGTGATTTTAAGTGCTGTTTCATGTGCGTGTGAGAGAGAGTTAAGACACAAACGGGAGAGTGCGAGGGATGCATCATGGCATTACTCACCCTTATCCCCTCGATTCTTGTTAAGGACACATCACGCATAAACTCGGGCTTCGATGGCGGAGGTCCCGGCTCGGGGCGCTGCTGGTTGCTGCTCGGAGCATCACGACTTCTGTTCGCATCCTCCTGCCCGCTGTTGTAATGCACGTAAAACAGCAGTGCAATGACATTTATGATGTATACGTGAAAAAACACCATGACCACCACGAAGTAGGAGCGGGAGCAC
>OMLP01000250.1:0-14548 GCA_900302685.1 Spondyliosoma cantharus | reverse complement strand
CACCCCTGCAAAGCAAAGCTCTCTTTGTTAACCTAATGTGCTTTTACCAGTTGCTTTCTGCCAGCGAGACATCTGCTGTGTGCAACCAGTCAATATTGTGAGGACAGTTCAAAGCGGCCAGTTCATTATCTGTGTCAGCTTAACAACCCAAAGGTAGCGGTCTAAGGGACACAAGGAGGAGGAGGAGGTGGAGGAGGGGGGAGAGGAGGAGAGGAGGGGGACACAATGTGCGGGGACACAATGGACTCCTCATTAACCAGTGATTTATCATGATAGGATGCCCAGTTCAACCTTTGCCCCCCCCCTTCGCACACTCACACCTCTAGAAAAAGGATGCTATTGTTGGAAAAAGAAGAGAGGACTGTGAAAGTTGAGTTGAAAGTGGAATGATATAGTTAAAAAGTCAAATGAAAAGTGAAAGTGAAAGAAAATCATCCACAGTGAAGTGTGTCCTCTCTGAGAGTGTGTTAGAATAAAGGCCGACGAGGGCCAACGCAGCAAACTTCTTTTTTTATTAGTTTCGCTGTTAAAAAAAACAAACTGAAAAGCACAGAAGTTGGTATCTTCTCTTAAATGCTTATTGCCACTTCGATTCCATTCTGCCTCTCTCTTAGATTTGAAGCGTTTTACTATGGCAGACTTGAATGCAGCTTTTACTTCTCAGATCACTGGATTTTCCCCCTTGTGCGAGTCAGAAAAAGTCAACTTTAATAAACATTACACCCAATCTGATTCACACCGTAAAAAATTTGCCCTGCAATAGACACACCCTCCCATTCCCCAGTCGGGCTTTATGAAAGTCAAATCTCTCGGTCATGATGATATCATACATGTCAGAGAGCCTCTAAAGATGCTTCATGCATGCATATGCAGGGAGATCATAGTCCATCCTCGGCCGCTCTGCCCTGACAGAGGCGGCGCCCCCTCTTGCACATAAAGGCTGTATAATGAGCGTTTAATGTATGGCTTCTCAAAATGCAGAGAAAAGAGAATATTCAACGTGGCCCATGTGGTGGTTTTGTAAAGCTGCTGCACCGAAGGAACACACCCCTTTTCACTTTCTCCTTTTCCATCCTTTCCATGCAGCCTCCCCCCCCACCCTCCTCGCCATCCCTCCCTCCCTTTCTGAATCCATTTGCCTAAATCAATCTCACAGGAGGCGGTCGTGGATAATGTACCAGCCAGGGTTTGTAAACCGTTTTGTTAACAATGCATTTTTTGAAAAGAAAAGAAAAGAGGAGGAGAGGAGAGAGATAAAGCGAGACAGAGAGAGTGAGAGAAGGAGAGATGGAGAAATGGGCAGAAGGGTGTTGAAAAAGGAACAGTTGGGTGGGTGTGGTGCGCGGCGCTGTTTCGGACAGGCCCCGTCGACTGGTGACACCCCTGTCCCATCTCCTCCTCCCTCAGCTAAAGCCTGCATCCGCCCAATTCGGTCCAGTCCTCGCTTTAGTCACACCACCTGCCTTCACCATTCTTCACCACACACCCACCCGTCCGCTGACAGGACAAACAGACGGCATAAACCCCCGTAACTCAGCCTAAACGCCCCTCTCGCACACATGCTACACAAGTATACACGCTGACAGGGCTAGTGTTCCCTTTATAGGATTATAATGATCAATAATGAGCAATGAGAGATGATCACACTCAATTTCCCAATCATGTCTTTCTCTTCAGTGGTGACACCTGGCTGCTCTGAACCGATTCATGTAGGAATCATACAAACAGTACGTTTGTACAATTACGCTTTATTTTAATGTTATACTTATCATTTATATATATACAGGGCCTTACTACTAAACAGCCAAGAGATCTTGCAAGTTCAAAACCAGAGCTAGTAACTGTGACACAGGAGCGGTTGGCTTTTAAAGTTTCACATACCCACTGAACTTGTCCGTAAGTTTTTGGGGGGTAATTTGCATCATGCTGCTGAAAGTAACTGCAAAATCTGAGGTTAAGGACGGTCCACTTTTCATAAAAGAAGCTGTTTGCTGATATTTCTGATAGCTTGTTTGTGTTTGATGGCTGTGGCGTCTCTTGCAAAAGCTTGATTTCCTCAATGAATAAATGGATGAGGATGAATGAATGACTAATAGGATAAACAACAGAATGAATACACTCGCAAAACTGCAACCTTTGTAGTTTTTGTCGTATCATGTGTTTTGCTTGTTTCAAGAACATACAGTGTGAACGAAGCGCTATTTGGCAGCAGACAGGCAGTAGTCCTGGATGTTGGACTTTCCAAACACCACATTTATGACTGAAGACCCTGAATCTTTAAAATGCAAAACAGCTGAATTTTATAACAGCACCACAATCAATTCAGCTGATAAACAGGTAATGGATGATCTTTCCGTTACACTTCAGCCAAATCGTCTTGATAACAAACTGACAAACACGAGAGAAATGACTTGACACAGACACACACACACTCCAGAGTTGTACCAGTTATGTACTGTTGGCTACTGAGCAGGTGCAGTGTAACAGGCTGTGATACCTTGGTGAAGGGGATGTGAATGATGCTGCTGATGCTGTTGCGTCAACTTTTCATTCACTTTTCAGACAAATTAATTTAATATTTAGAATAAAAACAACTCAAACATGTACTGTACAGAAAATACTACAACACAAGATCATCAATGTTCACCTCAAACCAACTTCAATCAAAGTATAGAAAAAACAAAAAATGTAACGCAAAAAAGTCATTCATGAACATTGAACAATCTGTCAGACAAACTGCTCCAGATGTAAAATGAGGGGGTCATCATCTTCTGTACAAGTTAGTAGTGACAGTCCTATCAGCAGGGACCTGTTCCTCCGTGTTCTCAATGCCAAGCGACATTTGCCTATCAAAGCCCCTTTTAGCCTGAGGAGGCCTGAGCCAGTTTGACACCATATTCCCACGAGGCCCTCTCAGATCTCCACCAAAGCACCCATTACTGGATCATAAGCTCCAGAATCAGGCTACACTGGACAGGAATCCCCAGTAGAGTCACGTGGATCGGGGCTGATTTGCAACATAAGCCCCCCTGTGATTGCCTATTAGCCTCTGTCCCCATTGACAGCGGCTAGCAGGGTAGCATGTGTAGCTCTAACTAGCTACTGTGCATTCCCATTGAAGGTTTGCTACCATTACGTCCCCTAATTGGCTGTGAGGGGTATTAGGAGAGGTTGTGGCTTCGGGGAATTGATAGTGACATCTGATCTGATGTCCACTTATAATGAAGACTGTGTTGAGTCATAGTGTGCTGACAGAAGAGTATCCCCATGGGATGGGGCTTAAGATCTGATGATTGATGGGTCATTATAATACAGGCCGCGTGTGTCAAGACTGTATTTACATTTGGCTTGAATTTTCTTTGGTCCAGACCACAGTTAAAATAAGTGTTTGTTCCGATCAGTTAAAAGTGAACCAGGGCCTGTTAACACATTTGTTGGACAGCATTTCTGGTTATCCAACTTCCTGTTACAATAGACACAATGGCAACAAATCCCTCCTACAGTACCTGCTTTCATTTATACACCAAATATTTTGAATCTAAGAAAAACCGTCTTGGGTAGCCATCTCCATAATGCCGTGTTGAAGGACCACTATACTTCTGCTGTAAGGGGAAAAATTCCATTGGCTTGTCTGTATCTCTTTAAACCAATCAAAATTGTCCATGGCAGTGCAAAGTGTAGGTAGCAGCAATGGTGCCCTTTTACAAAAAAGCGTTGGGCAGAAACATTTGAGCAATCACAAAAATGGATCCATCCTTGCAAAAAACATGGTAACAGCTGCTCGCTTGTTTGGTTTCATACCATTAGTGACCAGGTTAGGAATGGGTTACTTGCCATTTTTAGTGTAAATTGCTAGTTCCGAGGTTGGTATTGTTGTTTCTGTGTGGATTATAAAATGGTAACACAGAGGTAGTGGAAGGGGAGGAAAATGTCGCCTGAATAGTCGGCCTATTATGTTATTATTATATTATATAGGCTTATACCGACAGTCTATATCGGGCAAATCGGACTAAGAAACACATGACACAGACTGAAGAGAGGGAAAGTATTGCTGTGACAACTGTGTGGGCAATGAATTAAATTCTCAGTTTGAATAAAGCAGAAACTGATGCTAAGTAGACATGAGACATTCATGCTGTGAGAATAACTGCTTTCTATGTGCTCTCACTGTGTTGCTTCAAACACGGCTTCAAAGTAACTCAGGTGAAACTACTGCCTGGCTCTTTGGATACACATATTTTATAGTATTCAGGTTGATATTGTGAATGTAAGGTCAGACTTCTCTTAGCAACCTTTCTTGTTTCTTTTGTTTGCTTTTGGTCTGAAACAAATTGGCCCCAACAGAACTTTTTTTGGTTGTCAATCAGATACAATAATTTTTACTGCATTTCAGTAACTTTATTGCAGTCTTTTTCTCCATAATCCTGCATTTTTACAAACTTTTACAAACTTTTTACTTTTACAAACTATGTAAATCCATCATAGCTATTATGTTATGACTGGCAATGTTGGAGATGCAAGGAAAACCCAATTTATCAGTTCAAAACATTTTAGATCCACCAGAGACCACAACACATGAGCCAAGCTGCATGTGGTCTGCAGATCAGAGCACACAGACACTGAGTGTGGTCCATCAACAGCTCTTCCTAATCAACCCCGGAGACCCCAGCCTTTTAGCCGCCAGCCCTCAACGTGTCTCGCTGTGTTTACACACGCTGATTAGTTTGGTAAGTGTACAGAATGTCCCAAGGACGGTGATCTCTGAATCAGTGTGCCCCTCAGTCCCATCCTTTATCTTCCCGTCCCGCCATCACAAAAGCCAGAGATCCTCTTGGAATCGGTAAGAGAAATTAGGGGATCAGAGTCGGCCAACTCCTGAGCAAACAGACTGAGCTAATGGACCAGCCGCTTTCTCCTCCCCTCAAATTATTAGTGGAGCGAGGGAATGTAGCCAGTCCAGTCATGATGTTAATGCTAAAGCTTGTTAATCCTTTATACACACACTGGCCTCGCACTTGCCTTGATACACACACGGCTACCGGGTAATCACTCCACCACCCAGGCAGTGGGAGAGGATGGGCGAGCAAGAGCATAGGAATGAGACTGAAAGTGAACACATACACATGGCGGGGTTCCCAGGGGCCTGGAAAAAAAGATCAGTGAGATGTGAAAAAAGATGTGAGATCTTAAGCATGGTCCAGGGTTGAAACTTGTTTCAGTTGCATTTTCATTCGATGTGTGGGATTTTCCTTGTTGGTGTTTTTTCGTGGTTCGTTAACGTTATCGTTTTTCTGGACCTGTCATGATATGTTGCTGACAAAAATATCTACTTTCATTTTGACAAAATAAGTCATCAAAAAAGTCTTTAGACTCTCTAGGGGGGGACCTGATGCACAGGTGACACATAGGTAACCTAATACAAATCTTCCTCCTCATCTCCATCAACACATCGCTGTGGTAGCCTGTCTCCACTGTGTTTAGGGTTGGAAACAGCTGGCTAAAGCAGAATATGCTAATGCCAGTTTTTGGGAGGAGTACTTTGGGCTTATGAGGGATTAGCGCTTGTTGGCCAGCCCTGGATCCCTGCTGAGCGAGCACGCTAATACAGGTGTTAGTAAACTGGCATTAGACTCTAGCTAATTAGCTTCCATTCAGCGAGTGATTGTCCAGCCAGCTCTGCCATTTGTAGTGGTGTTTGCTCATCGGCAGGGAGGTCTCTGTGCTGTGGTGGGTCCGTTATGATCCGACATGATCTCCCTTCTTCCTTCTTTCACTCTCCCTCTAGGCCACTGGATACTAGTTCCCATCCAGGAGACAAGCTCAACTGTTTTTATAAGAGCCAGAAGCAAAGACAGAAGGACAGAGAAGAGACAGCAGCATCGCACGAGACAGTGTTCATCATAAATTATCTAAATATGGGAGCGCCCATTTGTTTTTTCTCAGTTGTAGCCATCCATCCACACAAAGCCAACATTTATCACCTCTCAAAACAGTCTCAGACAGTCTCGGACAATAAAATTTCAGAAGCCAACTTTCAGTCAACAATCAAACAGGTTGTTAACAAGGCAACAGTAATGTTCGTTCAGATCACCACCGCCACATTATTTGGAGATAAGTCTCAAAGTGAGCACACCTGAAATGTCAGTAATCATCTCTCATCACACAAGTACACCTCCTGAACCAGGAGCCAGGAAACTAGTCTGTAAACTAAGATGGCTGTTTCCAACAGAAGATTCAGGTGCTTGTTTTACTTTTTGCCTTTGTTTTATTTTCCACATAAGTTTTGCTAACCTGAAGGTTTGTACGATTGTCTCATTTTACAAGTTTCTTGCCAGGTCTGTCAACTGTTTTCCATTCTTAGGCTTTACAGGAGAAAAGACTCGACAGTCAAAACGGAATAACTAATTACTAAATAATTTGAATTGTTCATTTGAGTGACAGAAATTTGTAACTAACATTACCATTCCACTTGAGTTGAGTTACTGTGAAACCCTCCTTTTTTAAGTCTTTACCAGATGCCATGTGAGATGGCAACATGGCACTAAAGGTGTTTCGGAGAACAAATAAGAAATTTGAGCATTACTTAATTATCTTGTCATGTCATCATGCAACTTTGTAGAAAATTCTGAAAACATTTTTGGACAAACAGAAAAGATGTCATCATTACTATTGAAAATAATATGTTTTGGATTTACTGGCACATATTGTGGCTAATGATGACCTCAGATCCCTGTCCTACCTTGGACAGGCAGAACTCCAAAATCTTTTTTGGGAAAAAGGAAAAATAGACATGTTTTAAGCATGATTACCATGCATTCTATCTCATTTCAAAGCTGCTAAAGGTTCAAAGCCTGAAAGATCAGAGGAAGTTCCTCACTCATACGCTCATATGGGTTTTCTGCCGAACAATAACAAATGTGGTAGGTGCATGATCAAGGGCTATTTTGGCAATGCTCTTTATTCCGATAATTGCTCTATGTTTACACTTGTGATGTGATTCACTGATTATAAAGGTAGGTGGCAGTAAAAGTAATTAAAAGATGGGTATTACATGCCCTTCACTGTTGCTGGATGTGGGAAAGAGACTAAAGGTTAGTTGGTTGACATTCCCGAAGCCATTCTGCTGGGGATGTCGGCTGTTCAAAGGAGTCATTAAGCTTCACCCGTCCTGCCACAAAGGGGAGATTTAAGAGAGCAAATAGATCTGATAGTGAAAACTCAAAGCCAAACATAAATATCCTCTAAGAGGCTTTTGGAGTATTATTCTATTATTGTACCCCCATACAAGGCCATACAGATTGGACTGTTTCAAATGTCATTTTTTCCTGGGAAAGTCTCATCATAATGGATCACTTGCCCTTTTGAAAACGAAATACTGATAACAAATCGTAAATATTGACATTTAATTAGGTTTCTGAGACCCTAAAATAAAATGTCACCTAAATCAAAGAACGTATCGAGTAACTTGTGTAATATTTCCAATATGTAAAAGAATCTGTCCAACACTGAATAACGTCAACATTTATAAGTGTGAAACCACTGAATATTGCTTAAGGGACGTCAGGACATGTACCCGCTGTGTTTGTGTGAATAAAACCAGGCATTTCTATCAAGATGTTGGGACAATTTCCTAAACAAAATATTAGCACAGCATTGTCATAACATTAAATTGAAAAACGAACATGGAAGAACAAAGTTTTAACATATGCATTGTATGCAGGAACACACATTACAAACATTTATTCTGGTGATTGGGTTGAAAAAGGAATCTGCTGTCAGCTATTTGACAGACATTATCAAAGCAATGCCAGTCAAAAGGACTCACAGGCCAATACACATCCATTCAGACAAAGGTTTTCAGCCCAGCAGTGGAACAAAAGTGACGGTACACTTGTTGAAGAGACATCCTTTAGTAGATGTGACAGGAGGACATAAGAAAGCATGGTTTCAGAGGTGCTGATCAAATGACATGGCAGTGTGTCCTGTAATGTGTGTTCAGCAGGCGGTTAGAGACACAAGGAGATATTTTCTAAGACAACATAGCACGAGTTTGGTTTTAGACATGCTGGTTTAGTACTTGATGGTGTGTGATGGTCTACAATTTGTCTAAAAGTTTAGAGAACCTTCGTGGAGAACTACGCAGAGTTACAAGTGATTGTAAGCAAGAAATAGAAAGTTGGAAAGTAGAAAGTATGCAGGTAGGTGTCAGGCAGTCTGATTGTGTTTTTACATAACTACATGTACCTCTTAGTATACAGTGCAGCGTTCACACATTTGTTGGTGCAGACCCCAAACATGCACATGCAGAAAGTGTTTAATGGGCTTCAGAGATTCTAACTGATTTAATACATTTTCAAAAGCCACTTACCTCAGAATGATGATGACTTCTTCCAGGCTTATTTCAGTGGGGGCACAGTGCAAATATGCTGTCGTGAGACTTTAAGTTAAGTTGCTCCCTCCTGTCCACTCTTCACACGTCTCCACTCTCCTGCACAGTCGGCATAGTTGTAGATAATGTACGAAGACTTGTAGAAACATGTAACTCTTCCTATAAAAAAATAACAAACGTGTGGTGTCATTTGTTTCTGTACCTCATGAATGACTTAATCACAGTCAACATTATGTTTTCTTTCTGATTGGTCAGTGGATGTCTTCACAAGGAAATAATCCTTCAAAAACATATCTTTTACAGAATTTAAAAAATCCACATCTGTTCATTTCAAGCTAATTTTAATACTGTGAAGCTCGTGTTTTCTAAATTGTGAAATTTCTAAATAAATTCACAATGGAAACATTAACTGAATGTAGAAACATTTAAGGAAGAGGAACTGACATGTTCACTGAATGAAATCAGCAGAAATACTGACAGATGCAGAAGTTGGCAGCAGGCTGGCCAGATGTGCAAGTGGAATCTTATCTCTACCTGCTGGGAGCTGCCAGGTTCCCCAGACTCCTTTTAGGCTCCTCTATTGAAAAACAATGATAATCTGTTTGCTCATTTAATGAGCTCATTGTTCCTCAGAGGAGGAAAGGCAGGTCTCATTGCTGTTGAGCTGTGGCTCTTTGAGCAGGAAAGCTCCTCTGAGCATCACTGATACTGTCCTTCGCCTCCAACATATTGTGAAGGTCTGAGCCTCCAGTCTGAGCCTGTAACAAAGGCAAGCTTGAGGAAGAGCCTGAGCCTCTGTCCTACTGTGGAGTTACTTTATTGTACCGCTTTTTTCACCACTGATCAGAGGATCTGGCAGCTGGCATGGCCTTTTTAACTTTTGCTTTTCCCTTTAAATCATCTCTGAAGTTCCTTTAAATTGAGGAAAAGGGCTTCCACAATATATGACAATTTAACAAACTATATAGGGCAAATGTTGTTTAATATTTGAAAATGAACCAGGACTTCTTTTTTGTTGTATGTAACTGTATAACAAAAAATACATTTTTAATATATACAATTTTCAATACACTATAAAAAGGGGTGATATGGCAGATAAGATAATAACTTTATTAAGTACACAAAAAGGTCCAAAGCACACTAAAAACAGAATAAGTACAAACATATAAAGGCCAAGGACAGAATAATGCCATTTTCTAAAACAGACAGCCTGTACACAAGATGTCATATGATGGCAGAAAAGGTTTACAAGCATTTGGCTGACACCAGATGATCGTGGAAGTTTAAGAAGCAGCGTATGCTACAGGCCACATGAAGTGTCTGCACGTTGCTTTTTCTAAATGAACGCCACAAGTGGGCAGTATATAATGGAGGACAAAATGCTCTAAATAAATCTCACAGCAACCAAACACAAGCTGAATTTACAGGCAAACATCTCAGCTTGCACATACTGCTTGCGACACTATGGATATATTTATCATCCTCACCCAATAAATCAATGAATATTTGATGTTGATTTAGTTGACTTTTTTAAAGATTATTTCGAGATACTTTCTGAAATCAGCACCAGCAAACTTTCATTAAATTAGGTCTTTTGACAGGATGAAATAAAATATTTTTTCTGTGCATATGGACAAATCATTATCCTATGTATATTCTGTTTGCTTGTTCTGACACTTCACTGAAGCTAATTATGTCTTTAAAATCTTTAAAACTTTAAAGTAATAATCTTAAAACGGTCATGTTGCTTTAAAAGAAGCTGACTTTAAGCACACTGAAATATTCATGGTTCTGTTATCATTTGGACGATAAAACACATCGGAGATTAATTAGCATTGAAATGTATGACAATAAATGGATATCTGAGCAGAGGGTCACAGGAAAGCAAAAGGCATCATCTTGACTATTGTTCACGCCAGCTGCATCAGCAGACACAGCAACAAATAATGGCAACAGTCGGCTCTGATAATGGAGGCTCCTCTCATAATACACGTATACACACACACACACACACACACACACACACACAAACATAGGTACCATCAAACCCTGCATCTTGATCAGACAGTGCCTCTCTAATTGAGCTAATCCCCACTTCAGGATCAGTGCAGTCCCCTGAGGTCTGACCCTCCACCCTGCCTGTCTCCTGTCTCAGCCCTCAGCTTAAACCTCCCGTCCCCTCTGTGGCTCATGTGGACTGTAAAGCTGTTTATTGGGAGACAATGGGCAGCAGATTGTGCTGTCAGGCTCCATTAATTTCCATCATTAGCATCACACTCCAGAGTCTGTGGAACCGGGGTCCTGAGCCTTAAGCTGTGTTTGTGTTCAGCATGCATATGTGTGTGTGTGTGTGTGTGTGTGCGTGCATGTCTGTGTCAATGTGAATGTGTCCGTATGTGTATCTTTGGGTTTGATATGTATATACATGTAGGCATGCTTGTATGTATGTGTTTTTATTTGGAATTACTTAAAATCACAAGATTATTATTATTTCTCTATCCTAATCTTTATATGAGTAACTTTTACAGAATGTCAACCTCTTATTCAGGGACAGAAATATACAAGCAATAAGTTGCAATATAAAATCTGTCCATAGAGATAAAAAAAAAAAATCTTTGAAAGGGGACACCAATGAGATTTGATCAATTCTAGCCCAGAATTTTTGTTAAATGCCAGAGGGTGTCATCAAATGTCATCGATTAACACAGTCAGAGGTCTTATCTGCTGCCTGAAGAAGTGAACATGCTTCCAGTCTTAAAACAATGGCCCTGCAGCAAGAAATCTAGAATTCAAGTTTTATTCTTCAGCTAAGTTTTAGATAAAGCAGCTTTCTCATTTACCGTTTGCATTAAGAAAAAAAAAAATGTTAAACAATTAAAAAAAAGATTTCAACCACTGGATATATTTCAAGGAGAAATGGGACATTTCCAGCTGTGTTAGCAGCAGCACGATGGATACCTTTGATGAGCCTTGATTGTAAAGACAGAACTAGGTGAGCTTGATCTTTCCCTGATCCTAATCAAGTGTTTTTTGTATCTACACCTAACCAGACCATAAACACAGTATTGTCACAACATAAAACTGAAAATTCAACCTAAAGAAAAGTTTCAACATACACAACACAAACATTTATTCTGGCGACTGGGTTGAAATGAGTCAGTCTGTAGAACTGTACTGTGTACAGCTTTGAACTGTACATTGACAATAATACACAGCCCAGATGTTTTTGAAGATGCCACAGTAAAAACTTTGGTATTTTACTGTACTGACAGTGAGGACTTTGACTTTTCTTTTGCTCTAGCATCCAGGTTGAAGTGTTATTGCTTGTACATTTCAGTCTCAACTGCAAAAATTGTCTGTGACACATGGTACATTTTTAGAAGAAGAAGCAGTTTTACGATATCTGTGATTTTGTGCCCAGACTGCCGATCAGGTGCACATTTACTGATGCAATGTCTTCACTGCACCTTCTTGACAGTTATGTATTGCTCTAAGTTGATTGAAGATGTATGCAGCACTATCGCAACACAGACTGATCTGTTCTTACCTAATCAAATTAGCATACAATTTGCATTAGCCAGTGCCAACTTTAAAGAACTTTATTGGTTATGCTCTAATTGTCTTTCAACTGAATCTGCAGTGAATGTCTCACAAAGACTCCAGACTAAGACTAGAGATGCAGTATGGCGGAACAGCACTGAAAGAAACATCAGACATATGCAATTATAAAGAAAGGCAGGAAGGACTGTGATTGAGGTATAGAGAATAGGAACAAGCCAATAAAAAACAACTCTTTATGATCCATATGTCCTTTAAGCGCAAGATAATCGATAGACGAACGCAATTGACCACTGACCACCAATGGTATTTCCACCTCCAGCGGCGGAGCTCTAAAAGGAAATTGAACCACGTTTCTGCCACGCACCCACTGAGGCATAAGCCTTCTTACTCCAACTTCCTGTCTGATCAATGTGAGAGACAATGTCTCAACAGGTGTGACAGACAGGAGCCCAGCGGCAGCTTTCCTCCCTGCAGTTAGGCCCAATTAGCACCCGCGGCTAAGGAACAAAGAGGCGACATTTCATTTCAGCAGAGTGCCAGTTTAAGGCCTCTTCTCTCAACCTCAGCCTCTTTTCTTTCTGTCTCTTACTGCTGACATCTTTAAAGGATCATCCCTGGCTCCATCATATTCTATTAAATTGGGTCGATGCCTTGTGTTCCTAGTGGCAGGGGTGTTAAAAACATGGGGTGTTGATGAATTCATTGCATGTGACTGGACTTGCTTTCTTTGTGTGGAGGTTTTGGCTAATGAAACCCCCTGAAGGTCTGACAAAAGGCAAAGACATTTTTCAGGGTTTGCTTCGCACTCTTGAGTTCAGGCTGGATTTCCTGACCAAAGTATACACAATTGCTGCCATCCCAGACAACTTTTCAACTTATGTGGAAAGAAACAGACAATTGTATCCTCAAGTAGATTGAAAAGCAATTCATTATGACTTATTGCACAGTGCCTGATGTGCAAATAGCTTTTGTCAGTGCGAAGAAAGAGAGCTGTTCCTGTTGTGTGACTGCAAAAAAAAAAACTGTCTGCCGCACAGCTTCTGTATTTGTACAATGCAGAACATTGGATGCCAATTTCAAATTTCAATTTCTTTCCAGGTTTTTTATTTGAAATGATGCTATCACACACACATTTTGCAAGAGTATTTCTTATGGAAGAGAAGCTCTTTTCCAGAAAGCATTTTCAAGAGTGTGAACTGACCAGTTGAACAAGAAACCGCGCTGGCTGAGCAGCAGCGTGCATTCAACTTTTTGAGACGAAACAATGGTGGAGTGAGTTTTATATTATTTTGATGGTCAGGGATTTCCTTTGGTTATGAATTTTAAGAGGAATGTATGCAATAATGATGTCAAATATTTGTGTATTAACCTGGGCGTTGTTAGATATATGCCCTTTAAGAACTGGTTCAGTATAATTAAGTCTACAAATGCTGAAACTACAAGGAGGACAGGTGGAGTTGGGCCTATAGACCAATGAGACCTATAGCAGAATATCCTGCATAAATAAAGAGAGCTTTTATTTTTCCACTTAAAATCCCTTGACTTCAAGTTCCTTCTTTGAAATTACGCCATCACGAGTGCAAGGGGCAATGCTTTGGAATATTGTTAATCTCTTAATAGATTTATGATTCCTATTTCCCTGCCAAGCACAACAACCAAAATGCTTTTGAATGTTTTCACATTACTTCAGAGGTGGATATAAGTATATTTTTGAGGGTTGGCCTTCTTGGGCTTTACATGAATATTTCCATTTCCTGCTACTTATACTCAAATCAATTTTATTTATATAGCCCAAAATCGCAATCACATTGCCTCAATGGGCTTTACAATCTGTACAGTGAAGACATCCTCTGTCTTTAGACCCTCGATTCGAGTGAGGAAAAACTTGCCATGTTGATTGAAAAAAGACCCTTTTAACAGGGTAAAAAAATGACGGAAGAAACCTCAGGAAAGGCCACAGAGGAGGGATCCCTCTTCCAGGACAGACAGACATGCAATAGATGTCGCATGTACAGAAAAGAGCAACAAATCACAGTTTACAAGTTACATTAACAGAATGTCTGATACAAATTAGATATAAAGTGAGTGGATCCAGGAGACGACTGAGCAGGACGAGGCATCACCAAGTGGTGCCCGAGCCACACGACCTCCTGTCCACCCTGGTGACCTGGAAGAGGGCAGGCCACACAAGATAATTAGTAATAGACAGAGAGAGGCATCAGGATTTACAGAAATATAGATATGAGGAGATAGTGAAACAGAGGAGAGCAATGATCCAGAGGAGCCCAGGGTGTGACAATCCAGATCCATCAGTATTTCAAGGCAGCAGGAGCCCGGAAAAGGTAGATGGTCCCAGGGGCCCTTGGTCCATCAGAAGGGAGCCTGATCGAAAGAGAGGAGGAGGAGAAAGAGGAGGAAGAGAAAGAGGAGGAGGAGGAGGAGGAGGAGGAGGAGGAGGAAGGTATAGAGAGTGCAGAGAGTGACACAGCTTGCCGCTTGTGGAAACAGAAAACAAAACAAACATTAGAGAGATGCAATGTTGATCAGAATAAACAGATTGTTTCTCGTCGGCAGTACAATGTAAAATCTTATACTATA
>OMLP01000249.1:3645-15495 GCA_900302685.1 Spondyliosoma cantharus | reverse complement strand
TTCATTCAGGCTCCCCTCTGATGGACCATGGGCCCCTGGGACCATCTACCATTTCTGGGCTCCTGCTGCCTTGAAATACTGACCGATCTAGATTGTCACACCCTGGGCTCCGCTGGATCATTGCTCTTTTCTGTTTCATTATCTCCTCATATCTATATTTCTGTAACTCTTGATGCCTCTCTCTGTCTATTACTAATTATCTTGTGTGGCCTGCCCTCTTCCAGGTCACCTGGGTGGACAGGAGGTCGTGTGGCTTGGGCACCCCTTGGTGATGCCTCGACCTGCTCAGTTGTCTCCTGGATCCACTCACTTTACATATAATTTGTATCAGACTCTCTGTTGTAATGTAATGTAACTTGTAAACTGTGATTTGTTGTTATTTTCTGTACACGCGACATCTATTGCATCTCTGTCTGTCCTGGAAGAGGGATCCCTCCTCTGTGGCTCTTCCTGAGGTTTCTTCCATCGTTTTTTTCTGTTAAAAGGGTCTTTTTTTCCATCAACATGGCAAGTTTTTCCTTACTCGAGTCGAGGGTCTAAGGACAGAGGATGTCGTTCACTGTACAGATTGTAAAGCCCACTGAGGCGATGTGATTGCGATTTTGGGCTATATAAATAAAATTGATTTGATTTGATTCGTTTAAGCTGAATGTTTATGCAATTAACAGTGTATACTTTGAGTTTTGTGCAGTCTTATTTTGACGTTTCATGCAGACTCTTATTTTGAAGTTGTTTTCTGAACTAAAACAGGAAGTAGGAAAAAAAAAACCTAGAAAACATGTTAAAAACAGCAGGCTGGTGATCAATGCAATTCAATACACCAGAAAAAATGTATCTCACCTGTTGATTCCCCAGCAGAGGCATCACTTGTATGTATTACAGTTTTGTTCTAGATAAGTTAACTCATAAGTATGTTAATTTCATATTGTAAAAACGAAGTTGTAAGTTAAAAACCATTGTGGCATTGTTAAAATTATGGATGCTTTTATTAGCTCATGGACATGCTAGCATTACCAGTTGGTTAAGCTGTTGAGTAACTAGGTAACTTAACTAATTGCAATATTTTCTGTTTTTCTTTTTCCCTAGTTTCGCTCTCTTATATCTCATCTCCTTTGTATGAATTCAGTACAATGTGAAGAGTGAAAATAAATCTACAAACAAAACTGCAGCATTCTTCATGTTCATGAATAGAGAGGGTTTAACTCACTGTCTAGTTGGAGTTACCACGCCTCGGCGAGGACAGAACAAGACTCTTTGTTCATGTCTTGTTTGCCCATTGTGTCCCCAGCAGAGGCGGGGCTTCCATGGTGGCACGGTGGGGCACCCGCCCCCCCGTAATCTGATTGGCTACTCCCTAATGGTCATTGACCCGGGTAAAGTCAATCCTTGCGCTAAAGCTCTTTGCTCTTCACTGCATGTTGAAACGTAAGTAAAGCCGAAGCCTTGTGTGACTAGACTGTTAAGAACTCATGAAGGCTTTTATTTTGGAAAAAAGACAAAGGACGCTGCTCCACGGCTGTGCTAGTGAACTCGTGTTACTTCTCCAGTCACAGACTTTTTTGCAAGTGATGCTCTTAGGTGCACCGAGTTCAGGTAAGAACAGAACTCTACAGGTTCTTTAAGACTATCACAACAATATTTTGCCAACTTCTGTTCCATATGGTTCTAAATTGGTTCAATTTGCATGGGAAACTGTTCTTGTGTGTTTTACTTTAGTTAGCTCTCCATCTGGATAAGCGTAAAGATCGCTCCACTGTTTCAGTAACGTTAGCAATTAGCATCCGTTGTATGTTTCGTGTTTTGTGACATGAATTAACAGTCAACACTGTGATGTTGGTACAGTACAAATAACATGTTGCTTTTCATTGTGTTTGTGGACACGTTTTGAATGTAGACTACAGTATGAAACGGAGGCAGAGAGATATCTCCAATTTCTTCACAAAGAAGAAAATTATCATGGAGAGTGCAGGTGACCGGCATGAGCGTGAGAGTAGTCAAGCTGAATGCAGCCAAGCAGCTAACACAGGCCAAAATTTCCAGGGTCAGACCAGCCCTCATGGACCTCCAGGTGAAAATGCATGTATTAGAGAAATGCTTTAAAATGTGTAATGTGGTGTTCTGCACGATTGTACAGTTATTCAGTGAGTGAAGCAATATAAATACCTCCTTTTAATCACAGTATTTATTTTATTATTAAAGGATATTGTTGTTACATTGTAAGAATTTAAGTGGTGCTAACTCTGTACAGCAAACATGCTAGTGTTCTGTGTGTCACCACTTGGAAAGAGTACACCCAGCAGATTTAATGTGGCCAAGAAAAGCAAGATGAAAACAAACAGTGTGTAACTGTACAATATAAATTGAATTGATCGCCAATATTGAAGTGGGCGATTAGTGGCAGCTTTCATTTTTGTTACTTTTGGGCGGCCCCCCCAGATTAATTGTTGTTACCTCCTGTGCGCCCCACCAGAAAATTCTCTGGACCCGTCCCTGGTCCCCAGCCCAGGTGGAGATATCGGATACGCCCATAGATGTGTCTGAAATTAGGGTTGCTATATTATCAATTAAGATGGTGGATTATTTTTTTAAATCACCAGGTTTAGATGTTTTTTCAGCCAAGTACATTCACATAGTTGTACCCATTTTGACTGAGGTTTATACAGAAGCGATGGCAGAAGGACAGTTGACACCAACATGTAATAAAGCAGTAATGACTGACTGCTGAAAAATGACGAGAACCCCTATGAGCCAAGTAGCTTCAGGCAAATTATCCTGGAAAATGAAGATTGCAAGATATTAAGGCTAAGGTAGTAGCAATGAGAATGGAGAAAGTCCTGCCACAAGTTATTAATAATGACCAGGTCGGTTTTATTAAAGGTACATCATCAGCTGACAACCTCAGACGATTACTCAACTTTACAATATGTGGTTTAATAGTAAGGGAGATTTTTTCGCTTGATGCCATGAAAGCGTTTGATAATTCGTAAGTGTTTAGCTTCGGGGCAGGATTTATACTATATTCAGCAAAGTGGGCAGCAGTTCTTACAAATAGCATTATATCCCCCTTCTTTAGTGTCAATCAGAGATGATTTGAGAATTAACGGAGTAGGAGGTAGAAGGGGTTGCTCCCCTGCCGACATTAGAGAGTTTCCATTTAAGTGGCTGGGATGAAATATCTTGGTATAAAATCAACTACAGACTTTCAGGAGTTTTTTCAAATAAATATGAATCTTACTTTGAAGACTTACTTTGCTAAGTAAAAAATGCTTTATTTATCTCTGTGGGGGGAAATAAACACAGTTGAAATGATGGTATCTTCAAAGCTAATTATATGGCTATGATGATTCCTTTTAATGTTCCTCTGTCAGTGCTTAAGCACTATAACAAAGTAGTTAGAAAGAAACCCAGTGTTAGTCAGACTAAGTTGTTTTCCACTAGAGGGAGAGGGGGACTGGCATTGCCAAATACAGAATTGTACAACATTGTCTTTGAAATGGTAAAACATTGGTCAGGTAGTGGTCACATCTGGGAAAGATGAAGATCGAGAAGTCACTTACTTCCCCTTTTAGATTTATAGATGCGTTGTCTCAAAATCCTTCACAGTCCCCTCCTGAAGGGGACATTAATTAACACCTTGTTATAAGAATAGAATTGAACTCATGACAGTTACAGCCTCATAAGAGTTAATGCTATCCAAACTGAAAGATGATGTGTTGAATTTCATTGAAATGTGGGGTAGCTTCCTCAGATTTATTAATGGTGGGGATCATTAGATGACAATATGTGATACAAAGCTGATACTTGTAGATTTCCACGTGAAATGTATGATTTGTCTTGTACTTTTGCAAGGTGTTCGAGAGAAAATAAAAAATTTAAATGACAAAAATAATAAAAAAATGTAAAAAAACTCACACAATAGCGATCTAACCCTAACCCTAACCCTAACCCCCCATCACAAATGCAGATTCAGGAAGAAAAAAAATCCCGGTTTTATGTGGGCCTTCACAGAGCCCTGATCTGGTTGACCACCATCATTTCTCCCATAATATTTACCGTTCACACATAATTGGTTCTTTCATGCTCAGATTCAATCATCTCTGGTTTGTTTCCTTTTGCGGCAAACAAACAAATTGTCACTGGTGTACTTTTATATACTGTACAAGATACAAAACTATGTAGTAAACTAGACAGTCATCCCAAAAATCAGTCAATGTTCAGTCAGATACCAGAACTCTTTGTCACATTTGGCGAAAATAACATTTTCCTACAAAACATATTTTAAAATGACTTAAGCCTTTTTTCCATCTTGTGGTTTATATAAACAACATAACTTTTAGGCTATGTCTGTAGATGTCCACAAGATTAATCCTAGACAAAGATGCCAGAGTGAACATCGTGTGTGGACATTTTAATAGAGTGCTGCTGAAATAAGTCAGAAAACCCCAAAATGGGTTAGCGTTTTTGCACTTCTGGTTCCCTCATCTTGGAGTCGATGGATTTTTTAATGGGTTATTGTTTAGATGTCTGAAATAAGGTCTGTGGTAAACATGCCAAAGCAGTTTTCACATTTTGTGCTTTGTTGACATATAATATGTCAACAAATACATGTAGCTAAGAAGTGTTTACAGAAGTTGTCTGGGGCATTAAACATTATTACACCAAACACAGAGACTCATTTGGTGATGGAGCCATGGTTTAGATTAGCTGTCCATATATCTACCAGAATCAATCTACCCCCTTTTAATAACATCAAATAACTAACTGAATAAGAACAAACTGAAATGACAGAATAAAACATCTTGGGCAAAAATTATTTGTTTTTTACTTTAAGGTTCTAGTTTGGTCCATGTTGCATTCACTAACATGAAGGGGGCACGA
Source organism: Spondyliosoma cantharus (assembly GCA_900302685.1). Lineage (NCBI taxonomy): Eukaryota > Metazoa > Chordata > Actinopteri > Spariformes > Sparidae > Spondyliosoma > Spondyliosoma cantharus. The sequence continues at coordinate 10,617 of OMLP01000249.1, read as the reverse complement.
TTTATGATTTGTACAGCGGCGAGCCACCAGGGGCTAAATTACATGTTTTGGCTTCACTTTTTAGCCCATCTTTGTTAACATACTGTATAAATAGTGTAAACCATTTTGGTTAGCTATTATGGAAAATGTGAATAATTATATTCTTGGATCAGTCTTTTGTAACACAATTTGATTAACTGGACATATAAAGCAGCTATATGAACCAAGAATATTCACAGTTATATTGAAATTGATGTATTGTGAGCATGATAGTTCTTTTGTTTTTTTATTATATTTTTCTGTTACGCAGTACATAATTGCTAAAGATGAGAGTATACATTGCTTGCGGACATCTCTATTGATTTTCTCACTTTTCAGGGCGATACAGCAGCATGCTGATTTTATTATTTTGTGACATATGGCTGTCCACATATATTTTGACTCCAGGCTTCCTTATAAGGAGGTATTATCATATTAGTATGTTTCCTGTATATAGCTTCTTATGAAAGTATAAAAGCCCAGATGGATATTTGCAGGTCGAGGATTTCATTAGGATTCCTACAAATGGCTGTGTTAAACTGTCCAAATTTACAGTGAAAACAAAACTAGAAAACTTGCAAATAGGGAAGTCTAGAATGTACTTTATAATTACAATAATCCCTGAATGTGTCAATATGAAACCAACATCTGTTCTAATTTAAAGGCTAACCCTAACCCTAACCCAGTAAACACTACTGACCCAACAGTAGCTAGCTAGTGTTAGCTGTGATAATGTTAGGTAGCATTAGTGTCATTAACATTAGTTAGCATTAGCGTTAACAATGTTAGCGACTGTATTGACGTTAGCCATGTTGGGGTTATCTAGCTAGCATAAGCAACAATTGTTACAACAAACTGCCAACCACTTCAGGAGGCATATGATCCAAACAAGAGCAGCATTGTAGCATTAATGCAATGGTAGGGGGAGCTCGACTGTCACATTTAGTGGCTGAATGTTATCAATAATAAATCATGACAAATTCAACAAAGAATTCATATTTTCATATGTGAAATGTCAACACCCAGGTAAAATTAATGGAATGAACTCCCTTCATCCCTGAATGAACAAACAGCAACAGCAGCAGCGGAATACTTCATCACTTATATATTGACAGAAACACCTCAGCACAGCAGAACAGTGTGAGAGAAATAGACATATTTGTATAACAAAAGATTTTCATAATAAATAGTGACATAAAATGTTTGATCAAGTCAAACAGTTTACACACACATATCATTCTGGAATATTATTTACAATATTTGTTACACATTCGTAGCAAAATAGAATCATTAGACACATCAAAGTAAAAAAAACAAATGTTGACAATCATCAACAGTATTTAGGAAAGTCTTTCATTTGTCAAAAAGGAAACATGTTACTGCTGCCTAAGCTCAGTTGAAAAGTTGCAGATCTTTATGTATTTATTTTTTACCAAAAATCCGATTAATTGTCTTTCTTTGTAGTAAGCCTATATGACAGCTGCAATTTACAAACTGTAACATGATACAGATGGACAACAAAGTCCCCACAAAACAGAGACTAACATAAGAAAGGGATCATTTATGTCGTGCTTGAAAATGTGTGAGAATATAAATCAACACATTTACTTTGATTAGTACTTTTATTTATTATTATGAAAAGCCCAATCTGTCAATCTTTTCACTTTACAAATCTGAAATGTATTCACACAAACAGTTAGTGGTATATTCACTCAGGGACCTCAGGAACCTCAATTACCTTCTCCAGGTCTCTAGAAATCTGCCAAGACCTTTACTCCACCCCCAAGGCCAAATTTTAAGCTTCTCAAGGACCTCTAATACCTTTTGCAGGACCTCAGGAACCCACTTAAACATTTCCACAACCTCTGAAAAGTCTTCTGGAAACTCAAAATTGAGTCTTGTCTTTTTCCCAGGCAGCGGGGACACATGATAGTCCCCAAAGATAATTTTTGTATAAACAAAATCATTTTCCTTGAGGAATTTTCTGTACACCAAAACCTGTGTCAGCCCATTACTGCCAAGAAGGGAAATCAAAGTTTAGACTGACAATGATTTAAGTAGTAAGTAAGTTAAAATTCTGATACAGGGTCAGAATTAGTTGTAATTTTAAAGTCAAATTGGCATTAATAAAATGGCAGGTCGAATTCATGATCTTAACTATTGATGTGAAATTACTTTGTACTGTGTGTGTGGAAGAAGAATAGGGATAATATTGACATTATATTTATTAAAACAACAAATATTATTCAATAGTTAAGTTTTGTTTGCACAATGTTGTTATGAAATACAATGAACACTGCACCTGACATTTTTATGTTATTTTTTATTTTTATGTTTGATAATGTTTTTCCTACTATAGAAAAAATGAATGTCAACATTCATTCACATTAAAATGAGGGATTAAAACTCTCATTAATTAGATTCAAGTAAACATAAATCTGACTTGCACATATCAGCTTCCAACATTAATCCATTTGTAACCATCCTCACTCACAGACTTTAAGTTGAACTTTTCTTGGGGTGCCAATTAGCTCAGTAGGTAGAGCAGCCGTCCCATGTACAGAGGCTTTGTCCATGCTGCAGCTGCCCCAGGTTCAAGTCTGACTAGGGCCTCTTTGCTGCATGTCACCTCCCTCTCTCATCCTATTTCCTGTCAACCACAGCTGAACTTTAGCTACAGACATGATATTGTAGTAATCAGATTACAAAAATCTTTCACAGAATGAAGAATTAATGTAAAAGGGTCATCAAAGTCAAGATGATGCTCCTTAGTCAGATTACAAAACAAACTGCAGCATCAGCCATTTTGACTTAGGTGTTCACAAAAAATGTGTAAAATTTTCACTTTGAAAACACAGATTATTATAAATTATGACACCAAAATTCCAATTACAGACAACTCTGTAACTCAAAGTAATCTGATTACTTGATATATTAATTATTTACCATTAAAGGGGCTATTTGTGAGATATGTTAATTTTTGAGTCTCACGCCCAACTCATCAAATAATGATGCTCTGGAATTGTAGGATGGGTTGGTCCCTATTCGAAGTATTTGACGAGTTGGGAATGAGATCTAAAAAAACACTTTTCTAACAATTGGCACCCTTAATGGGCAATATTCTCACTTCTTCTTTAAATGGTAAAATATAAACGTCACATTATAAAAAATTTCAATTTAACAAGTGTTCAACAATGTTCGTATAATAAAGGAAAAAAACAATTGTGGAAAATGATATCCACCTTTTCTAGTGCAGTTAATGTTCAAACTGTACAAAACCTCCTGTACCGGAAACTTGAAATCTATCCAAAAATATATGTCCCCTGTCAGTTGAATGTGCTGTGTCGGTTCACACACACACTCTTAGTGACAAATCGTCCTTCTTAAGGCAGTGTCTTCAAATTAAATCTGTCACCATCTCTTCTTAAAAAAGTAGCCATCATATTTGAAATTGTTCAAATTTGAACTTCGCTCATGTCAGAGATTTATCCCTTCTGTCTCCTCTTTCTACTCAAAGCTGGCTTGAGCACTGGCATTTGCTTACCGGACCAACAACTATCTGTCTTGCATCGGTGACACCTCGCTCTCTGATCATACTGTCCAAGAGTGCAAGCAACATGCCATAAACATAAAGTAAATCCTCAGCCTTTCAGCTTATTTTCACAACCTCATTCTCCTGATGTCTCGCCTCCTCAGCAGTTGGAGTCCTCGGCGGTGCCTCCTCCCCCTCCTACGGATTTGGCAGTGGAGGCTGATCCAACAGTGATCTGACAACCATTGGTGACATGACTCATGACCTTCTGTTTGAGCTGAGTGACTTGCTCCCGCAACAGTGCGGCGGTGGAGGCCAGGTCTGCATTCTGGTTCTTCAGGACCTTCACCTTTTCCTCCAGCCGTGAGATCCGTTCTAGCTTCCGCTTGCGGCACTTTGATGCAGCGATGCGGTTACGGAGCTTCTTGCGTTCTGCTTTGATTCGCTCTTGTGTCTCCAGGTCGATTGGCGAGAGGGAAGGAGGAGATGTGGGGTCACCTGGTGGGTGAGGCACCTCAGGGACAGTCTGAGGGTTGTCGAGGCTTCTCATGTGGTGCTGAGCGGCTCCACCGCCACCATGACCGTGGCTATTGTAGGCAATCTGTGCTCCAGAGTATGCCATCTGGCCCGGATTGTAACTGCTGAGGTTGGTGTAGACAGGCATGTCTCCACTGGACATCAGGTTCCTCTGATATGGTCCCTGCACTGAGACAGCAGAGGAGGAGGATGGGGACATGGGGCCGCCTCCCAGGAGTTGGTTCTGCTTGTGAAGGTCGGCAAGCGCTTTGACAAAGCCGTCAGCAAACCCTTCTTGCTCGTTGGTAGCCTGGTTGCGGTAGATGAAGGGGGTGGTTGAGTTGGATACAGGGCTGGTGGTGACCAGTCCCTGGTTTGACTGGATGATCAGGTGCTCCAGGTCGGGGGATGCCAGCTTCAGCAGGTTCATGTCTGCCGAGGGTGCCACTGATGTCATCAGGGAGCTGTTGCCGGTGAGCCCCAGGTTGTGGTTCCCACCCCTTCCTCCTGCCGGTCCACTACCAACACTGAAGTGATGACTGCCTGCCACTGACATGGCCTTCTTGCTCATCAGCATCTTGTTTGATGGGTAACGTTCGTATTCTGCAATCTGGCTGAAGCCAGGGACAGCGGGGGAGTCGTCGTGGTAGAAAGGAGTCTCCATCTTAGCCGTCATTGACAAAGAGGCATCGTGGAGGAAATCTTCATAATCAGATTAACCTGAATATCAAAGGGGATTGAAATGTTCCACTGATGTCGGCAGCTGGAGGATGAAGGCAGGATAGAGACAAGAAGAAGTGTTGATAAAAGGAAGAAGAAGGAGAGAAGACAAGTACCTGCAGGGAAAAAAAACATTTACGTCTGTGAGAGAAAGAGAAGCAAAAAGAAGACTGGCTGATGACTTACATGTTTACTGTGAGCTAGTGCTGGCACTGCTGACCCTACTCCTGTGTGTGTATATCTTCTACATGTACATGTTATATATACTGTGTATTGTGTCTTATTTGCAGTATTTATCCATTTCTGATTGGACAATAATACTTGACCATGTAACACTGCTGGTCCACTGCTCTCTATTTATTAATTTGATTAATCACCTGAGCAACAGCAGCATTCTGCTTTGTTAAAATAGTGTTTCATAAACAATTAGCCTAATTAAAAAACAAAATAAAAAAAATATATATCTATATCTATATCTATATATATATATATATATATACATATATATATATATATATTATAAATGATGTGAATGCATGTGCTGACATGACAAATAATACAATTATTATCATTTTAGGTTAGTGGTATGAGTAAGATTAGTAGTATTAATGTGTGCTCTCATAGTCTATTCTTCAGTTCATCAGTACATAGTCTATACAATCACTATGAAATCCATTGATGGAAGTAATAGATTTACTTTGATTAAAACATTAGATTAACCCTGTGTTTGTGTTAAAACACATTTTAAGTTTACATGTAGTTTTCTCACATAAACACATTGTGTGTAACCTTGATATCCAAACAAACATGAATTAAACATTTGTAAAACAAATATGTTGAACTGTGACAAGAGTTATAGTTGACTGACAAAGTCATGTCAGGGGGATTTGTTGCAAAGCAACTGTCAATATTTTGGTTTTAGACTCAATGCTATGAAGGAACCTGATAACATTAATTAGGGAAGAAGGAGTTGGTTACCTCACTGAGAACTTGGAGGTATGCTGTATGTCACCTGAGCTCTTCATCTAACAGCTCCTTTTTGTTCCATTGCTCCAACAGACTGAATAAAACTACTCCCTCACATATTTCTGATCTGCTGTCAACAAATTCTGAAAATTACCATTAGTTTTGCTCTGTAAAGCAGGTAAATTATTTGAACATCTGACTGGGACCCTTTTTGGACATCTGTTTATGTGCAAAGCAGGTTCAATATCTGAACGTCAAGCTAGGACTCTTTCTGGATATTTGTGGCCGTGCGAGAAAGCTTATTTGATGTCTAGCCAGGACCCATTTTGTACGTCTACAGATATCTAAAGCAGGTTCAACATCTAAACCAATCTTATTGCCATTGTTGTAAACTAAAACAAGTTTGTTTTTTGTTTTTACAAATAATGTGGAATTCATGTTAGATAAAGATCAATAATTAAATTATAATGAAAATGGCAATTATGAAATAAAATGGCTATTTTATATTGTGCTATTATTTCGTTTTTTAAGTTTGGCTGTTTGGTTGTTTACAAGTACATGAGGGTTGCAAAGGGGTTGACTTTGTGGAGAATTCCCAGAAATCTTCCAAGGAATCAGGTATAGTTGTTCAATTCCAATGGAAAATTGTAGCTCATATGTATTGATGTCACTTGGATGTCAATACTGAACCTTGTAAAGGCATCTAATAATGACAGAGCAAAAACTTTACGTTTAAATCACATCTAAAGATCATATATTTGATTGACAGTTCTCATTTCAAACCAGTGAGAAAAGCATAGACATGTCCATGTAGGATTGGACTGCTCAGAGACTGATTGATAAAAATAAACCTGTCGAATGTAACCCAACCTAAATTTGACAATTTAAAAAATCTGATCATGCTATTATATATATGTTGCTATACAACAAATACATTTATCTATCAGGACCCCTTTTTTTCTATTTATTTTTTTAGAACATTTTTGTACCAACTAGGCTATGTGCATGAATAGGACACTTTAAGGATGAAAAATGAGCAGGTTGAGGTTTGTGCCATATCATAAAATTCACTATAATACAATACCAGTATAGCTTAAAATGTAATATAAAAATGGTCATATTATGATATAAACAATATTGCATATTATATAATATATATATATATATCATTATATGTCATTACAGCAGCAACACACTGAATCTCATCTGAATGCAAAAGT
>OMLP01000247.1:3100-16983 GCA_900302685.1 Spondyliosoma cantharus | reverse complement strand
TGCAGGAAGCTGTGAGACCGAACACACTGTCCTCACACACCTGACGTAATAATATTAATAATAATAATAATAATAATAATAATAATGATATGGTTATTATTATGATCACTAGTATTATTATTCTATAATATTAACGACAACAACAATAATAATAACAATACTAATAAATACATAATAATGTGAAGAATAAGAATGATACTATAATAATAATAAAAATAACGATAATAATAATAATAATAATAATAATAATAATAATGATGTTAACATCTACTCAAGATGTACTGTTCTGTCCTGTACTAACATTTTGTGGTACTTGTCCTTTACTTGAGTATTTCCATTTAATGTTACTTTATACTTCTACCTGCACTACATTTCAGCAGAGGAAATCTTGTACTTTTAAGGCTACACCACTACATTTATTTGACAGATTTACTGAAGTTATTAAGCAGATTCAGGTTATTAATCCAGAATAAATTATGATGTATTCTTATAGATTTAACTACAGTACTAGAGCCTGACCAATATATCAGTTGGCAGATATCATTGGCTGAAATTGCCCTATATGTTGCTTGATGTGCACTAAAGTTAAAAATGTTGTTTCATTTCACTGATGTCATTTTACACAATAACGTTTTTTGTCCTGCCTCTGTTACATATGTGACTTTAACACAAGTTATATGTAATAACCACATTTGAGGGATCATTGCCACAGACATGTATATATTAGCTGATGAATGGGATGTTTTTACTCTCTAATACTGGTATCAGTCATAACTCACATAACTCAGTGAGTATCAGTCGGGCTCTAGAAACTACCTGGGAATACATAAAGACACTTACGGAAAGTGCTTTTAGATTTAAATGCAGGACTTTTTTACTTGTAACAGAGTTAAAAATCTAAATACTTTTTCCATCACTGGCACATTTAATTACAGTTAAACAACACACTGTACTGGACCCCTGGACTTTTTTTTTTGCTGTGAATGAAAATGATCAGTAAACATCTGTGAAAAACCTCATGTTGGACGTCCAACTGAAGATTTACTCAATGCTCTACAAATGTCTTTGTACTGTGAATACACCATTGGTGGCAATCTGTTTCCACCTAGTGGCTGGTTCAGATTCACCAGGGATAGACTCCTCATCAGCTTCACTTTACATATTGAATTGAGTGCGCATATTCTCTGATTTACAGATCCTTTTGATTTGAATGAAACTGCGTCTTCTCCTACCTCTTCACTGGTAAAGCTCTGGGGTGGCAAGATCATCAACCTCCTGTTTCTGTTTAACATGTTTGTACTGTGGGATGTAATACACTTTGCAAACTCAAGGGGCCACTAGTCATATTTCAGCCTGTTTGTGTGTTTAAGAAGAAAAAAATAAATGAATATAATGTGAATCATGTCAGTTAATTCATGATGATTTATTGATGTCTTTTATATATGTCAGTTATATTTTTGACTTGTCTGATAACCTTTACTTATTTCAGTGCTCCATAATTATTATATTATCCTTGGACTTTGGCTACAGTTAAGCCAAACGTACTATATGTACTAGTAATCAGAAGTAGACAACAACATCAACCACAGCACAGTGAAGTAGCTAAATCACTAAGCTGAGTGCCAGCATTTAAAACCTTCAATGTGACTTGAGGCAGTAAATGGTTCACCTGGCCACAGTCACAATAAAAACTGGAAACACTGTAGGAAAACATTGTGCATTTAGGTCAAGGTTCCTTTGTGGAAAACACTATCTGAGATCAACCCTTAGATTACTCGGTCATCGAGTGACCTTTCACCGGCGCCCCACCTTTAGGTAAACTCAGTGATGGATCTACAACGTTATGATGACTCACCTGAGAGAGTTACATCAGAGAGTTACATCAGGTAATGAATCTTTTCAGTTGTGTAACAAGCAAGGCAGTGGCAAGTGCTCCTCCAAGGTGACAATGCTGAACATTCATGGCCTTCCAAGGTACCAACAATGAAATATCATGACTTTCATGAGGTTTTCCTGTTGCACATAATATAATGGCACTGAGAAGAATGACGCTGCTCTCAAGGCACAAATCTGATGTCCTCCTCTGGTGACATGTGAAGTTTAATACTGTTGATTCAGTCGTTCTCTCTTCTCCTGTTCGTACATTAAAGGGGAGACAATACAAGTGAAAAACATCCGTTTTTTTTCATGCCCTGGTCAATTTTCGTATTTTCAGCCATCTTTCCTCGATATCTTCTTTCAGACTAGTGGAAAGAAAACATCCACAAAAGTCACTGAGGTGTTTGTAAACAAATTAGTCCAGATTAAACACCATCTTGTGTCTAAAAGTGTCTGGAATTTTACAGTTCATAAGCTTATATTTAAAGGCTGTTTTTCTATACACTGAGCCAGAAATCTAACTTTCAGTAGTACTGACACACACAAAACATTCCAGTTTTTTTGCTTTTTATATTTTGAAGATTCTTATAGCGGGATTTGTTCATATATTAATCAAAGCCGAATTAAGATGATATTTTATTACTAAAAACAAAGTGAAAATTGATTTGTTTTTATGACTGCTGATCTAAAGATCTTTGACCATGTCATTAAATATGTCAACAAAATGAAACAATAATTTTGTGCCTGGCTTTCATCCAATGTTTTGGATTTCTGTTCTGTAGGCGTATGATGATACCTCGTTTGCATTTATAAACAGAAAAATGTTAAACAAAAAATAATTGTCTTCATGTAAGTAATCAACTGGGGGAGTATGATGGCCATTCATTTCTTTTGTAGTCACAAATGACTCCACACAAAGAACGGTTTCATAGGATTTATTTGAGCTCATGGAGCGTAGTTTCGGACACTTCTGGTCCCAAAGCCCAGTTTCCATGTAGACAAATGTTGCAATGGATAAAGTGAAAAATTGGTAGATTTGATATTTGCTACTGCTGCTCATAGTTACACAATCATCCACACAGTCATAGCAAAAAGAAGCATATAGTTACGGTTATGAGACACAAAGAAAAAAGTCCAGTAAGGATTTAACAATCTTTTTAAACAGTTTGTGTTTTGGTCTTAAGAATTCCTTACAAACATGATTCATTTAAAAAAAGATCTCAGATGCAGCAAAAAACAAGTGAAACAACATGAGTACTACGAGTAAGGCATCAGGCAGGTGCAGAATAAATATATGATGTGTACACTTATTCAATGGCATATCAAGGCTAGTTTATCTCAGAGGTAGAGAATGTCCCGTGATAAGAAGACACCTAAAGTGACCAGTTTTTTCAGCACGTTTGAAGCTAGTGTAGACGAGTTATGATAAGGACCTGTCATCCTTTATAACAAGTAGTTTTCCTTTTCTCAGTTTGAGTGATACAGTGAAACATATCAGGTGAAAACATGGGCAAAAATTGCCAAAATGTATCAACATTCTCAGGATATGTTTGCATAAACATGTTTACACAACTTATATAAGCAATTGCATTAAGGCATTAACTTTGATGAACAGCAATAAAGAAGACCAGTATGGAACATGGATGTAAGACTGGGAAACAGACGTCACCAGAACCAGCCTGGATCACATTAGAGGCTGTGCAGGTTTGAAAATGTGTGCGATTGGCAGCTCAGAGGTCACCACAGCGTAGGAAAATCTATGTGGCTGAAGTCAGGGTCCTTCCTCAGCTCCCAGTATGTGTTGTTGCTCACCCAGGTGTCATCATTTGACTTCCTGTGGAGGCAGAAGAAGAAGAGTGACACTGTAGTGAATATGGGACAATCTACGTTTCAATTTACAATCAGGCGCGAGGCCTTGTGTAGGTTTAATCTTGTGGTTCAGGCAAAGATGAATCAACAAGAAACTTTTATGTTGGGTAAAGTTTTGCTAGTTTATTCAAAAAGTGACAAGATGACCCACTGTGAACACACAAGAACGTGGAACAGGAATTCAACACTTGTACTTGTAGGGAGGATTTAGGAGAATTCTCAGGATAGAATGTAGAATAATTAAGAGCTTGTGCACGCCACTATTATGTCAATGGTGTTTGACACAGAAAAGTAGGCACGGCAGATTTCCCTTGAAAACTTTCATAAGAAATTCTTTTCCAGGATCTCTGAAAGGTATTTTTCCATTTCTTTCTCTTCTTTATTTTTCTGTTTGTCCTTTGCTCGCTGAGGAGGATGAGGCACAGCAGTACAGCAGACTACACGCTGTACAGTGCCAGAAACAAGTGGTGATGACAAAAGCGGAAAAAGGAGTGAAAATGTGTCATAAATTAGGAGAAACACAGGATAGAGCAATGAAAAACAGGGGTCTCTGGGCAACATTGTGAAGTTTGAAAAGTATAGACATAAAAAACCTCCCCTGGTTTAAAACACCAAGGTTTAAGTATACCCAAGTGAATGCAGTGAAATATATTTGAGTTCAAACAAACACACTAATTTCTCCCATAAATGACCTATGATATTTAGGTTACCTGAAGAACTTAGGTTGATGTGTTGAGTTGTTCTCCTCCAGGACTCTCCGTCTGTCTCTCTGCAGCTGTTCAATCCTGTGTTTCTGCTCCTCAGCAGCCTCCAGGTTTCCCTCCTCCAGCAGTCTGCCAGCCAGATACAGACACATTCATTATGCAGACACGGTAAAACATTCATCTCCAATATTCAAATTTAATCTTCATTCATGTTTGCTTTTTTGACTTCGCTCATAACAGTTAGATAACCTTATTAAGGATAAATATGAACACGAATAACTCAAAGAACATTGATGACAATTGATGACATTTCACATTAATGACAATTTGGCGAGTGCTTCTTCAGTCTGTGGCGCCGCGTGACAATGGATCTCGGTTTACAGACTTTAAAACCTTGAAAATGCTAGCTAAGATTAGTCTGATTCATCTGAACTCCTCTGCAGTTACTTACTATTCTTAGCGTGAATATTGACGCAACTATTTTTGTTCCATTTTGTATTAATTCCATTTTTTGTATTTTGAATGAGTCGCCCCCAGGTCACAATTGCTATTCATGAATATAAAATGTGCTCCGATATTCGCTCAAAAGGAGCTGGGTTTTATATCAGATGTCTACAACTATTCTGCAAAATCTAAAGGTTTCTCCAAAACTTTAAACCCGACATGATTTTTAAGAAATCAGGCTATACAAAGGCATCATACCAGAGTATTTAAAGATACAATATGAAATGAAAACTTTATTCAAGGTAATGGTGGGTTTCATTTGGTTGCTTGTCGCTACATGTTCCACCAGATGATACATCAGGGAATATACAAGAACTTTAAAGATGTAACAATAGTAAGTCACCACTAACTGATTTTAACTTAAGAGCTAGTTAGCTAGTTAGCTTAGCAAGCTGTGCATCTAACAGTCGGGACTGGAAGCTCAGAGCAGCAGGGGATTGATGAGGTTTGAACTGCTTTGGAACGGAACAGGCCCGGGCAAGCTTGTTATCATTGCTAACTTCACTAGATACCTCTGCTACACAATACATAAACCTCTTTAACATAACATTGACACTTTTTATTTCTTCACTCTGTTGATAATTTTTGTTAAATTTTGAATTTTTCAAACTAAAATTATTACATAGCGCACCTTTAAAACTTTCCCTTTTCTGTGAACACTTTTGCTTGAGTCCCATCAGATATATTTTCATCTGCAATTGTGGTTGTTTAGCAGTAAAGACAACAACTCCCATGATCCCATACCACCTCACATCGTCATCATACTACACCCTTTTTTTTCTTTGTTTTGACTGAGAGAGTCCTGGCAGCAGAATTTACAAAACATGCCTTTAATTGCATTTTATGATTTTCAGTATTGTTGTCGTACCTTTGGTCCACACGTAGTCTGGTGTCTGTGGGTGGCAGCAGCAGTTTGAACGATGGGTGCAGCTCGTTCAGTTCGATCGCAAACTTGGTGAAACCATAATACTGCTCATGGTCCACTGGCATTGCATCTGCATAGCACACAAACATCAACTGTGTCAGACAATGCAATGAATAATAATAATAATAAAAAAAACATTTTCACAAAAGAAACTCGGCATACTTGCTCTCCAGATGCAGGTTGCCGAGGGCGGGTCTCCACAGAAAACAGACTCGTGCCACTTTCCAAAGAGTTTGTGGATGACCTTCCCTTTACTATCCGTGATAGCTCCCTCCACCTCATTCACACTTGAATTCCAGTACTTGGCCTGTAAGAGGCATTAAAACATAATATTAAACAACAGAAAGGAGCTGTTGCAGTCAGCAGATGTTGCTGTGGCGTAATCCATCCTGAGCCCCGGTGTGTGTTGCCAGGCTGCTGACTTTAATGAGAGATGAGGATGCATAATGACTTCTGACATGTCTTGACTTGATATCCTGCACAGCTTCAGGAGGTCTTTCAAATGGGCACACGTGAAAGCAATTAACCTTCTCCTCTCAGTAAAGGCTTCCATACATCAAACATTGAACACATCGAGGGGTCGTCGCTGGCATGCAGGTGAACAGTACCATCTGTGTCGAAGGTTTTTGGACTAATGAAGAGACTACAGCGTTTTACTGTGGCTGTGGGTGACTCATACAAATTGAAACATTTTCTGCTTGGAGGTTGTTTTTTTATCAACTATGCCCGGGGGTTCACAGAGAAATGTGTATCAACACAAACATAAAACGATAGAAAGAGAGCACTAGAGTATGAAGAATATACTAGAATACTATCACTATGTTATTTATTGTTTATACTTCAAGAAAAGTGGTATTCTCTGGTATCTTTATGCTGAAGTTTGGCAGCTATGTAGTGGGTGTAACAACACAATGTTTCCAGAGCCAGCGCATTTGCTGATAGTGTAATAAACATGTACAAATTCGTATTTTATGATCTAACAAAGATAATTCCAGTGCAAAGCTTCCTTCCACCCTACCTGTTGGTCCCCGCCTGACAATGGTTTGCAAATAACCCTACACTAAACTATAAATCAGTTCTGCCTTATCCTGCTGCAGCTTGCAGAAAAGCACAACTGAGTTTCAAGTGTAGCATTTACAAAACTAGAGGAGCTCGCAGAGAGTGCAAACCTTTACCAAGGCCAAAAGTCTTTTCTGTGATATGCTAATCTGCAGTCACAATCACTATATACGTCTGGATGTATTACCAAAAATATTAGAATTTTCCCATCTATCCTGCAAATGTAATATATGACATAAAATATGGTCCTATAACAAGAGTGACGCTGCCATCTATTTTACCTACAAGGCGATATATGATTATTACATACATACATCCTCTGGGTATTACTGTGTGGAGATACAGGTTAATAACATACATGAAAGACTCTTAGTAAAATGGGTATATGTACATGAAAAATGTCTATATGTCAAATTGTTCTCTAGTATTCTATGCCTTTATTTAAGTCATTCACACAGTGGAATGGGGATAAGGATTATTTCCTGAGAATTCATCTTTCTCAGCATAGTGTCTTGCAACAATAAACTAAAACCTGCTTCAATACAATGATTTGTACATACAATGTATATGTACATAATATTCTGTGCAAAAATGTTTGATTTGTATATTACAAAATTCTAAAAATGTTATATATGTATAAATAATTATATATTTGACTTATTTGCCAAAATGTGTCTTTAACATATATAAACATACATATTTATATAGACATATATGTCAATTTAAGAAAATTGTTCTGATTTGACATATATGTAAACATATCTCAGATAAGACAATTACAAATATGTACATATATTACATTTGTGTGTGGGATGTCAACATGTGGTTGTGCCTTGCCTAAAGCATCATTATCTCAGCAAAGTTTGAACATTTTTCCAACATCTCTGGGGGAGTTTATTGCAGACATTCCACATTTGGATGTGATTGAGAGTTTAACCAGTTGCATGACATGTGCTATTTACAATTCCATAGCCACACCTTAGTTTGGGAAAATTGTTATAACAATTCTTGTAATGTTAAAATTGTGCAAGTTCACCCATGAAACAAAACAAAATGCTCCATAACGACTGCTTTCTGGATGAAGTTTGAGCAACCATGTTGCCCCAGAGGGTTACTGGTATCTGTAATTGTGGATTGTGAGTGGGAGTCACTGTATTTCTACAACTGGCTATGTTGTGCACTACTGAAACAGATTTGAGGATGTATGGCTTTCATCCCGCCGAGGCCAAAGCCTTTGCACAATGTTAACGCAAATTTAAAACAATTGTGTTTCTGTAATTCTGCTGACAGACATACAAATCAAACTGAAAACATAACCTCCCTGTAAGATAATAAAGAATTGATTTGTCATAAGAAATGTAAATGCAAGTCTTCTCTAGCTCAATAGCGTAACCCTCCCTTTTGTCCTAAAAGACTGAGCGCTGCATAAGAAGAAGTTGTTGCTTGTGGTAACTAAGGTGTCTTCAGCAGCATACAGCTTCTAAATGTGACTTTTTTTCTTTTTACGCGTTAGCCTCACCTTAACAAAAGTGATCTTGCACTGACAGATATCACTGCTGGTGTTTCTGATGGAGATCTCCCCGTAGTGCTCAATCCAGCGCTGCCCACTGAGAATGTTGTGGATGCAGGACGTCACCTTGTTCCATTCATAGTGGTCTCCAATTCTAGAAAAGGGGATTAAAAAACAGCTTTCCTTTCAACTTCACACCTGTAGATGTTTTTTTTTAAAACTTGCTTGTACAGTCTGTGTGTGTCCGAAGGATGAATGAGGCAGCAGAGACTCACCCTGGCAGAGTGACGTGAGTGGTACCGACGGGAACAATCTCCATCGACTTCCCCCAGAACTTGTTCTTACACCTCACATCTCCAAAAAAAATCAATCAAGAAAAATCATTTCACACATTTATATTCATCTTGGACAACCAGCCACAATTTTAATCTTTAGATGCGGACAATGGATTGAGCAAATTTCCATATTTCACTACCTTGCCAGAAGATGAAGTTTTTAGACTCTGCATGGCAGGCTGAGATCGGCGGGTGATGGCTGACCTGATGACGTAAGAGGAAGCAAACAGCTGGGTTGGTGAATCAATATTCAGAATACTGTGAGTGTTTAACTGTCGATAGCGCAGGCATCAGAATTCATACCTGCTCCGCAACAAATCGAAATCCTTTATCTGGCCGGTCACATTCGTATGTCTCTCCTAGGACGGGGTTGAAAGGCTTTCCCCCGGTCCTGCAGTGGCTGGATGCATAGCCTGATACAACGAATGTAGCTATGTATACCTGCACAAAGAAAAATCAATACAGTTAGCGGTATTTTTTTGTATCAGTGTGAATGTCGTCTGTTCTTAAGCCCCTGAACTGTGGAGTTCACTGCTCAGTGCCTCTGGATATTAAAATGGAAAGCTAAGGACCTGTACTTGTTCATACAGCTTGAAGTAATGGTATCATTGTCATTGGTTTAACCCTTATATTTTATCACTGGTGTATTTTTTGTGTGCTTTATTGTTTCCTTTTTTTCCTGTATAGTTTTATCTATTGGTGTTTATTTTTGACTCTGTTCTTTCAATTTTGCTGCGTGTGGCACTTTGGCCAGCTTTGAGGTGAGTTTTCATGATAATAAAATGGGAATCATGGACACATAACATTAAAAAAACAAATCCTTGAGACAATCAGAACATTGACCTTTCAGAGCTATATCAATTTGAAGTACCACATATCATTGGTTCATAATGTGCCTGATCCTCAGCAATTCTAATTTCCTCTCCATTTCACTTTAATGAGCAGAGTAATTGGCTGAATGCTCCTGTAATAGTTGCACTGAGCCAGGAGACAGTGATAATTACTTCCATTTTATAACGGGAGGCCAGAGACCGAAGCTGCCTCCGGCTTCAGCTGGCATTTATAAAACTCTAAAGTGCAAATTTGTCCTGTATAAATGGACGGAGCTTCCGTGTCTAAACAGTGAAGACAAGGTAGAAGACCCTTCAACGTGTATTCTTTCTAACGACCAGCAGGGGGCGACTCCACTGGTAGTCTGTATGTAAGCTTATGAGGAAGATGACATTGCTTCTTGCTTGATTTATTACTTGAGTAAACAGCTTCCTGATTAGTTTCTGATTGCAGTTGCTAAGTTCAAGTCTCCCTCAACACACCATGACGTCCATCTTGTAAACTTTGGTCCAATTGGAGGTACACTAGACAATAAAGAATGAGCATGGTGCCTTTTTGATTGACAAGTTGCCACCACAGTGTCCTTGGGTTATCATTCAGAACCAATCAGAATATCCCTCCAAAGCTCTACCCTCATCCAAATATGGTCACTTCCAGTACAAATAGAAAACAAATCAAGTGACTGGCTCCGTCCTCGAACATGAACAAATCTGAAGCAAGAGATTCCATCACTCACACAAAGTCGGTAAATGCAAAAGTGAAAGCCATAATCCTGCTGGAGAATCAACAGACAGATAAGGTTTCTTCCACATGAGGTGTAAAAAGCAAGGCTGGCACAAGCTCCAGCACTGACTGGACATTATCTGCCAGCAGGCTGCGAGAGTGGTCTGGAGAGATAACAGGCAGGAACAAGTAATGGATCATTCCTGGTTCCTGCAACTGCGCTTGACAGTCACTTAAATCTGCCTCGTCCAGCTGTAACTGTCAGCTTGTGCCTGTAAAACATCCTTTTTTATTGATGGACTTTTCTAGCTTCTAACATTGCAGTGGGGTAGCAAGGGGTAGTTTGAGAATTTGGGGAAATATGAGTTAGAAAAGTTAAAAGGCAAGATTGATACCACTCAAATGTCTTTGTGGTAAAAATGAAGCTAGAGACAGCCGATCATTAGCTTAGCTAGACTGGTTCTACCCAATGTTAAATAAATTCTGTTAATACATGTTAATTAGTCAGCTTTAGAGCCGCTGGTAGTTGGATTTTTTTCCAATTTGGAGAAAGACAGGCCAGCTGTTTGCAGACTTTATGGTAAGCTAAGATAATCCTCCCATGGCTCCTAACTCTCTACAAAAGTGTGAGCAAAAATTCCCAAAATGCCGAACTGTTCCTTTAATAAAAGTAAGAAAACTAAGCCAGTTATTTTATTTGATATCTTTGCGACAACCCCTGAAATACAGTTTTCTGAAATAAATTGGACATCATCACAAGCACAAGTAGCATGAACTCTTCAGCTAGAACTCGGCTCTCCCTCATCAGGGATGTAATGAAAGCTGCGATGAAATCCACTTAAAAAAACTTTTCTGTCTTAACGAATCTTAAAACTTTTGCAGAGCTCGCCGCCCTTGCTTCACCAATGGCGTCTGCTTCTGTCAGAGGAGACCCATTAACTGCTGAAAAGTGAACATGTGATCTGAGAAAAACAAAAGACTCTGCCCACACACTCAAACCGTGAATTTCCCATCTCACCATACGTTGAAAAGGGTCCTGTGTGATCGCGGCCCTGTCTAGCAGCTCGCTGTACTCCAGCTCCTCACACAGTCTCTGGAGGGTGTTAAGCGGCTCATTAAGTTGCACAGGCATCGTCACTTTGGAGAGGTCCTTGCCGATGTTGTTCCGGAGGATGTTCCACAGGCTGATGGTGCTGTTGTTGGGGCTCGGCGAGGGCAGGCAGGATCTACGCTGACAAAGGACGGTGCCCTCGTCCACAGAGCCTGGGACCAGATGGTGTAAGAGGTCAGGTAAGACATTGAAGGTTCTTTGTGTGCTGAATGCTACAAACAAATATGGAAATTAAGTGAATCATGAAATTGCATGACTGTTGAGCTCTTTGTTCCATAGTTTACCTGAATTTTGTCTCTCACTCTCGTTGCTGAAGTTGTCCATGGAAATGTTGTCACTGATGTCACTGATGTATGAGTCATCCTCTGATGCCTAAAAATAAACATCAAAAACTTGTGCTATTAAATAAAAGATCCATTTTTAATACCACCTGCAGGAGGGCAGGTCTCTTTCAACATCCTGTCACATCAGCAGCAGATCTAATGTGCTGGAGATGAATGGTCCCTCAGGACCTTGTGGCAAATGTGCACCTCGGCTTGCTGTATTTTTAGATTAAAGTAATTAACTTTCATTTTCATATTTCTTCCGCTCCAGCTGCCATCTGATCAGGCAAGCTTCATGAACAGTGGAGGAAGAGGAGAGGGCAGACTTTTTTTTATGACACAATCAATAAAAACTTAGCTTTAAGACATTAGGATGATGAGAAGTTAAAGTTAAAAGATTTTGGTGATCAGCAATAAATCAACAAAGAGCTTCTGGTGGCAGTTTTGCTTTAAAGGGCTATGGAGTTATCTGCCTTTTCTTGAATATGACTGAACTAGATGGCACTCGGCTTGTGGTGCAACAGATACATTTGAAAAACTCAAAGCGATGCCTCTTTCCAGAAATCATGACCTGCTTACTCAAAATAATCCACAGAACGTCTTGAGAGCAGTTTCATGTGGAAACTAATTCCTTTACATATGTTCTGCAGAAGGAAGCGTACATCTACTAGTACTGGTGAGCTGGCTAACTAATCTAATTCTAATTCCATAATATTCAAGCAAAGGGAAATATCTCCAAAACTCAGCAACTCACACCAGAACAATCTAAATGGATACATAGCACTGCAGGAAACAGGGAAAATATGTATTTTTGATCTTTGGGTGAACTGTCCTTTTAATCTCAACTGTCTTGATTCATTTTTTGGGTTGCAAAGATGACTAATTAACAATTCTGATTATTAGCCTGATTCTTCATAACAGACTCATCAGTACAACGCTTGATGGTGACAGTTCGGGGCTCACGCTTACCTCGTTTTCAGAGGAACTGGCGGACAACAGAACTTCTTGTGCGTCGAAGAACTCAGACAAAGACTCGGTGATTGAAGCTCTGCTCTCATTGGACACTTGGTGAACGAGGGGACGGGAACCATCAACAGAGTCTTGTTTCTAGGAGACAGTGTTCACGGCTATAATTAAGTGCAGGGAAAAGGGCAACATCATCACGGTGAGGAGGGGGTGACAATTACTGGGTAATTCAGAACACAGTAGGTTCACAATTTGTGGATAATGAGGAATCATCACAAAACACAACATTTTTGACGTGCAATATATTGAGAGACAGTCATCTTTAATATTAAAGAGTGTTACAATGTGAGTGCTACTGGAGGGGGAAGTAACTGTAAAAAAAATACAGTATGTACTATCATTATCCAACAGTCCAGAGTGTCTTTTTTATACACAGCAGCAGATCAGTTTTACAATATATTTTTATATGTTGCATCAATCGAACGTATTTCTTTAGACTGTATGACAATATATTACTCTATCAATTATCAAGAGCCAGTCAGAAGTGCAATTGTGCAACAAGTGTGCACATCTGTCTGACAAGTTGAAGACACAAAACAGGATGCATATTTAAAAAGGGACTCATATAACTCAAAACCATGTAGTATTTTCCACAGAACACTCCATCCTTTTGTTGCTTCTGAAGCTGATCAATTAGCCAGGAGGTAATCCCCCGAGGAGGCGCATTAGTTTTGCGCTGGGTGTGTGTGTGTGTATTTGACAAATTTCCAGGGACGAGATTAAACAGATCAGCTCATGCTGTCCGGTCAGCAAATCTGATTGCGCGAGCAAAGAGTTTCTTTTAGGAGACGATAATGTGGCAGGTAGTTAGCAGTCTTCTCCCCAAGCCATGTGATGGTGAGACATGCAAGACCACAGGACTGAGAGGAGGCACCGTCTCACGTCAAAGACTGGTAACGTAGCATTTGTGAGGGGGCAGCGCTCCTTGAAAATTACCTTTTTTTTAAGTCGTCATCACAAAACAAATTGTGTCGAGTGAGGGCGTGAGAGGAGAGCAACAAGGACAGCTCATTCATTCTGTGGTAAATTCTAGACTGGGTAGGCAGGGAAATAAAAAGACAGAGATAATAATAATCATCAAGATG
>OMLP01000245.1:22192-32245 GCA_900302685.1 Spondyliosoma cantharus | reverse complement strand
AAAAAACAGCCTATCCTCTCCTATCACTGGGAGATGGCGCCAAGTCCTGAAAGCCACTCTTCTCCGGAATTCGATCCTCTCTGACATCTCACCTCTTTTCTGACCCCTGGACCCATAAAACACACCTCTGCTTAACATCTGTCTGCTTCTTCTATTTTATTTATTTTTCTTTTTTGTACCGTCTCCACTGTCTTCTTTCAAATTAATATTGTACGCATTATCCTTCCTGTAACCTCCTTCCATGCACTCATGCCCTATCTTCAGTATTATGTAATGCTCGTATCCCTGTATGTCATGTCATGTCCTGTCATGTCTGTTTGTTAAAGGAACAGTTCACACAGAAATCCAAAAAAGGAATATTTTTCTTCTTACCTCGAGTGATTATCCACAAACCTTGTTTCTTTCTGGAGAAAACTGGATCTAGAGGAAACTACATGTCATGTGATAAACAGCCTCCAGTGATGTCACTCAGTAGCTTTTAATTGGGTGATGTAGGCGCCAGGTTTAAATAAAAGTATGTGGCACTTCTATATCACTGCTGAGCTCATCAAGGACAGTAAAGCAAATGATCAAAATGATACAGCAGAACATACAGAAAATATGAAGAAGAACATTACCCACAATGCAACTTGGCTAAGTGACTTCACTGTAGGCAATTTATCAGATTACATGGTGCGTCCTCTGGAGTTATGAAATACATATGCAGAAGTACTTTCCAAGATTGGTGACCATGTTCACCATCTTAGCATAGCGTGTTAGCATGGCAACTTTTGCTAATTAGCACAATACACAATGTACTGCTGAGGCTAACGGACGTCATTATTCTGCAGCTATTTGACAATAATCAAAACAATGGAAGAGTTACAATTCTGACCAGATGATGGTGCTAGATAAAGTCACAAAAGTTATCAACCAAATTTAATGAGCATCTCTCCAATAATTGTTAAGACATTTCACTAAAAACCAAAGACGTCAACCCCATAGTGCAGCAGGAATTCATTGCCTTCACATGAATCGCTGTGTAGAATTTGATGACAATCAATGGAGGTTTCACAGGATAAGAGAGGACTTGAACCTGCTGGTTCTGCTGGAAGTCAAGTCACCATAGTCATTAGGATTCCTCCTCTCTCAGTCCGTCCAGAATTTTGAAAAGTTTCAGTCTGGAGCAAAGTGTTGGACCAGCTGACAGGTCCACATTGAGCTCCCTAGGGCCATGAGTGTGTGTTGATCCTTGTTTTAAACAAACAAATACTCTGTATTATCTCATGTCAGATAATATCAGAACAACCCTCAGTAAAGTAAAGTAGTTGATCACTTAACTAACAACTAAGTAAAGGATTGAATGCATGTATCCTTAAAGTCTGTGTAAAGCAAATTCAGCCATTTTCTTCTAAACACATTAAATAGGTCATAAATGTATTCCCTTAAAACGTGTAAAAAGCCATTCAACCATTTAGAATTTAATCGTGGAGCTAGGCTTCACAAACTGTGTTTCAAAATTTCTGTTCAGGATTTAATGGGCGGGTCAGAAATCATAGCTGCGTTATGTAACAGAGCCATCATTAGCATAAACCCCTGCTGAAGCGGTATAAATACATTCAGCGCATATGCAGTCGGCTCTGTAGTCCAACCTCTGTGTGCAACCTCATGTTTAATGCCTTGGAAGAACTGATTTCTCCCTGTCCCTGCGAGATAGAAGTATCACACTTGACAGGGCATATACGTCACTCAGTCGTCAGATTCGGGTACTGAAATCCCTCCCTGGCTGCCTTCCCAGGTCTGAAGACACAGGAGGCACAGCAGGTAGTGGAGTTAAACATCTTTAAAACTGTTGCACTAGAACAAAGAAATGTGAGACATGACTGTGCAATTAGCCAGGGGTTGTTTTTTAATACCCTGGCTAAAAGTCTTGAGCAAAGAATGGGGTATCTACTAGGGAAGCTGCACGAGAGAGACAAATATCATCAGTTCCTTGCAACTATCAAAACCCTGCAGCCTTCCAACTGGCCAGAGGAGTTTGGGGTGAGATATGCTGAAACAGAAGTGCTGGAGCTCTGCACTTTCTTCAAGCTTGTGAGTGGAGAGGCACAGGGAGGCATGAGGGAATACATTGACTCAGTCAAAGCCACTGGTGAGAAAAGTAGGAGCTAAAGCCTCTGCTACAAGCAGTCAACACACTTGTCATCTCCACTGCAAAATGCGAGCGTGGCTTCAGCCAAATGAATATTATAAGTGGAATGAGGGCCACCCTGGAACTCAAAAGCTTATCAGCTTTGATTTTCCCCAAGACATTATGTGAAGTCTTGGCTTCAGAAAGAACACGTCTTGGCAAGCAACCTCCAGACAAGAACATGTGAAAACAAACTATGACTATGAGCCAATATGGAGTCTGCCATGAACAACTAAATGATGGTAATATAGTGAAATGATGATAGTAGTGAACTACTAATGATAGTACTGATCGGAGTCAGAATCTTGTTCTATGTTCATAATGGTTTTCACAGAGAACACAAATGTGTTCGTTACTCATAGATTCCTCTCCCTTAGGTTGGTAGCTGGTAATGTCAGGGGTGCAAATATTTCATGTTTATTTTCAGTAATGTTTCAGTTTCAGCAATGTTCAAGTTTTATATTTTATGTTTAATATATTTAGTTTAAAAATAACAGTAAGTGTTTTTAGTGTGTCTGTTCAGAACATGGTGGCTTATGTAATGTTGGCAATTGTCATGTTATAGTTATGCTTATGTTATGGTTTATAGTTTAACCATTAGTGAGGTAGCTGTTACATTTCCGAACACCAGCTGTTTTATCCCCTGTTGAAGTGCATTCTGCAGGACAAACTATGTAATTAAACACATTTTTAAATACCCCAAGCATGTTTTTCTGCATGTTATAGTTTTTAAATATAAGGTTCTCACATCGGTGCATATCGGACAACATATACACCGATACCAATATATCTGTGACAGGCTAATATCGGCTGATAAATTCGGCCTAGCAATAAATCGGTCGTGCTCTGCTATTTTGTACAATGTTCATTGTGTGTCCTTCAAGGAATTTACGGTAGATGGTAGTGTATTGTGAGAAACTTGAACCACCGTCTTTGAACAGAGGAGTTGGTCTAAGACGTTTCTTATCACCCACCTACAATGCAGTACTGAGTTCCCTCCCCAGACAGCTTAACAACCATTCACACCCGGGCTCAACACACATGTGACGTCTCAGAAAGTCAGCACTCACACGTGTCCTTAGCTGTAAGGACACTCTCACCCAGAGTTTAAAAGCCTGCAACTCCCCTCCAGTTAGTTAGAACTGAAGAAGCCTCTTGGATGAGAGGTGAAACGCCTTCAAGAAACTGAAACAAGTACAGCACTTAAAATTACCATGACGTGGATGACTGAGAACCTTTATCAGCAAACCTCCATAAAAGTATAAATACCTTACAATTGTTTATTAGATCCAGTGATTTTAGGGAGGTGGCAAGCTAGTGAGCCTACAGGATATCACCATATCCCAAAGTAGATACTGTAAGACTAAGCTAAAAAATAAAAGTCTGTTTCTCAAGTAACAATCCAGTTTAAGTTTTTAGATCAGGTGTTCACCATGAGATTTAAAGGATAATCTGCTTTCTCACCAAAATCGTAATGCTATATTTTATTCATTAGGTTTACAAATAGCATGAGCCAAACTATTGATGGCACATCAGTAGTTTGGTTTCAGTTTTGTCTAAATTAGTTTAAAACAGGTTACAATAAAAAGCAAACTCTAACTGGAAGAAGGCCAGATTGCAGGACGGGTGTGCCGCCTAGGAAAAGATATATAATTGACGTATCGAGTGAATAAAAAAGGGCTCAATATTGATCCTTGTTCGATATCTTTATTGACAACCTTCAGCTGATGGTTGCAGTAAGTCTTTCACAATATAAACACATCTTGCTCTAGCATTTTATAACAGTTAAAAAAAGAAGACAAAAGGAAACAAGTAGAAACAAAGTCATAGCATAAATCACACATTTTATTTGATATTTCATAAACATACATCAGGCTTGTCCCAGCATGGTAATGTTATTTCCCAGAGCCCCATTTGGAATTTAACGCATCTTAGATACAAAACAAACAAACAAAAAAAAAAAGGGTGGTGTGTGAGGGACAAATGTCATTTAACCAAACAATGCAAGCATTTTTCTGAACAAAAAAATATCAATATCCTCAACACATACATAATCATTCGTCGCCACCCTATCTTTGAACGTGACTGTGGTCTTTCCCCTTGCTTTGATTCTGGAATTAAATTTCCCATTCGTTTTTTTGTGGGTGACATTTCAAAACATCCTAATATGAAGTGTTGTAAATATGAACCTGTGAGTGATCCTAACGATCCCCTTTCTTTTTAATTCAACAGTGACAGAAAAATAACTAGAATTATTCTGGCTAATAATTCAATTCCCCGTGGCAACAAAACTAAATTAAATTAAAATGGGAAACTTATTTCGGAACTGAAGTTCAAGCTGAACATCATGATTCTGCTTTGGCCCTGTCCAGTGTAAAACATAGTGCAGTAAAACATTGGCATACACCAGTCAAAGAAAGGAGGGAATCACCATTGAAGGTTAATGGGGCTTAAAGGAAAGTAATAATAATAAGTGTAAGTACAAGCAACAATATCACAATATAAAAAGTAAACAACAAGTTAGAGCTGATAAAATTCACATAATTAGCTTCTAACCGTATGAAAATATGATTTAACTGGAGAGAGTCACAGAATGGCTTTAAAGAATTATATGTATCACTATAGTTTACATTCTAACATAAGAGACTGTTCTCACATGCTGCTCTGCGAAGATGGTGGTCCAAGGTAAAACATATGTTTTAGTTCATTTTTCCCTTTTAAACATGTAGTTAAAATTCCTAGTAAACAAACAGATTTGTGAAATTAGCCAACTCAGTTCATATGGATACTGCTAAAGACTAAGTTAAGAGAGCAATTTACATCAATTACCCAAACCTATACATCACCGAAAAACAAAAGCAAGCTTGTGTCTGAGCTTTAATGGATGCCGATTCAGAAAAGATACATGTGTAAAAAGCAGATTGGCCATCGTGCCCAAAGGCGAAAAACATCACAACAGTTCATGACTCCTCAATATCTGCAATATTGAAATGAAAAACTCTCACTACATGATAACTGGACGTTTCACATATTTTACCAGCCTGATAAAAAAAAAAAAAAAAACAGGAACAACTGGCTCCTCTGAAAACCACTTCTATTTAAAACATACTGATCTAAAAACCTCAAAAATAAAAACATGCTGCAGGTGGTAATATCCAAGAATAAACACCACACTCTCACTACAAAATTATATTGTCAGGACTTCAGTTTTCTCCAACAATCTTTTTTTTTTTATTCATTTTTTTAAACATGTTCAATAATCTTCAGTCCAGCAGCAACAATATGTAAACAACAAACTGAGAGGGCAGAGCTGTAGCTATCACGGGCAGGGATTGGCTGAAGGAGCTGATGGACGCTTGGTAGGCAGGGTCTGTTCAGCTGACTGCTGTAGGCTGCAGAGTGTTTGTAGTCAAGGATGGTCCTCTCAACTGAAAACACAGATCACACGTGGAGTCATTAAATAGATCAAAACCCCCTCTGGAAAATAGGATGACATTTAACTTAATTTTGTCCTGCAACTCAAATATTTTCTACTTTCTTTTTGCTTGATGTTCCTTACTTACTTGGTGGGCACTGTGGGCGAGCCGGAGCGGTGGAAGTGGATGTTCTGCCACTTGCTGTCGCGGCGGTGCCAGATGCGAGTCTCCTCTGACTGCATGGTGCGAGGCATGCCGCTGCCGTCGATGTACTGGGTGAGGCGGATGTAGGCGATGCAGGCTGCCTCGTCCCCGATCAGGTGGACGTGTGGGTTCAGCAGGATGGTGTGGATGGGCTGCTTTGTCTTGGACAGAGCTGCAGAGGCAAAGAGAAAAGGGGGGGCACATTTAGGGACTCTGTTTTTTATTAGTAGTTAATATCATCTTCAGACACCTAATCACAATTTGGGCCTAATTTGTATAGTTTTGGTTATCTTTCCTGTCCACAGTTGACATGGTGTACAATGTTATTATTACTGAGATAGTTAGGGCAAAAAACATGACCTCTACTGACTGTATTTATTGTAGTTGTGTGCACAAAGTTTTCCTGTGCAAAGAGGGTCTTTCAGTCTGGCCTCCAAGTAAAGTGGTTAAATGGTTGGTTTGTTTACAAAATGTCTGATTGTCAGAGAGCTCGTGTATGGGCATTGACACTCGCTGCCAGTGTGTCTATGGACCCAGTTGTAGTGTGTTCCACACCTCATTCAAGAGAAGAAAGAACAATCACTGCACAAATGGTGTGTTGATTTTAATTCTATGTTTCATTTCATGTCCCCGTTCAAAATTATTAAAGTATCAATTATGTCCATGTATGTAAGGCTTATGAGAGGATGGCCGCTCCTTTTGGAAAAAGGACCAATCCGCAGGGTCAAAAATACACATACATAATGAATTAAAATGATCAATTATGATACAAAAATAAATGTGTGTTATGTATAAAAAGTTCTTTCCTTTAACCATCCAAAGAGTTAGATTTATCTCTATTACACAGTTATCATCTAAACCTGCTGAACTAGTTTAGTAATTTTATTTTTTGTTTTGTTTTGAGGGATTTTAACCAGAACAAAATACTGTTTCCTTGACTAATCACAGCAGGAAATGGATTGGAACTGGGTGAAGCACAAAGCAAGTTCTGCATTTGATATGGTATCAGTCAAATATGTCTGTTTAAAAGAACCAATCCTCCTTATAAAAAAAAAAAAAAATCAGACTTACTTTGAGGAGTCTTAATGTGCAGAGTGTTTTACTCTCAGTGTTTAATGTCATTCAACCGTATGAGCATCACAACTGAAACTCCAGGCACTTCATTTTACAAAAGGGGGAATCTGCAGTTTATGTTAATTGAGAAAGCCTCTCAATATCAAATGTGTCTAGTTCTATCATGGTCAACTAGACTGAATGCTTTGATCATACTTAAACTCAAGACACAATACGCTGTGTTTCTAATGCTTCATTCAAACAGAAATCTACCGTTCTCAAAGTAGAAGCGGTGGAAGTCGGTGCCCTCCACCAAGTTGCCCAGGGCCTCAGGCTCAAAGGATGTGAGGCCAGGATCACATATCTTCCTGAAATTGAACGCAACACAGCCATATTAGAGTCATGGACATATGAGGAATTGCTTCCACAGTTAACTGTGTTTCAGATATTTGGGGTCAGACTAGTGGAACTAACGTGTAGGCCTCAAAGTCTCCATTGTTGATGGCCTCGATCAGCTGCTCGGTGACTTTAATAATCTCCTGCTTACGAGCTGAAACACAAAGACAAAGAGAAACAAAGGGATGATGTGACTGGATACACAGCCCCTGATGAATATGCAAAGAAGCATACATTAAGATTAAAATGGACTAAAGTGGAACATGACCACGACATGGAACCATAATTACAACATCATGACGTCCAAAAAATAAACTCCACATTGTCAGACACAGGAATACAGCATCACATAGAAATGAATGAAGGGCAGGACGTTAGTGTGGTTTTGACTTATGACAACATCAAAATTACCTTTCATGCTAAGTAGGTAGGCTAGGAAACAATGAATGGAGAGAATAAGTGCGGTTGTTGTGGCTCGCTTAAAGTACAGCCACTATTGACATTTACAGTATGGAGATGAAGCTGTGGCGCTGAAGTTGAAGGCGTGAAAAGATTTCACAGACACACACAGAGACACACACAGCAATACTGTTAATCTGTTTTTACCTTCAACAGCTTCAAGTCCACTGTTGTTCCAGGCTACCTGGACACTTACTTGCTGGCGCTGTGCACTGATTCCCTCAAGTGACAAGAAAACCAACAGACTAACTGTACAGAGTGGAAACATGCTCGCTCATCACCTTGCCTATTTTCGTTCGAGACTAAAACTAGCAGCTCCGGCCTCAGACAGGCTTATATAGTGGCAGAAAGAGATGCTGGACACATGTTGTTGAGGTTATCAGACAACCCTTCTCTGATTGGCTGCTCCAATTAAAAGCCTGACTCAGCTGAAACAATGTAAATAGAACTGTCCTTTTGCACCAGCTTTGGACTTTGACTATGTTTACAGAGAGTATCAGTTTGCTGATCAGGGCGGGACTGAGGATCAAACCACCAAACCCATGATTAATGAACCATTGCTGTACCACCAATAGAGCTGCTTGATTTTGGACTGCTTGTTCAGGGTTCAAGGTTCAAGGTTCATTTAACAAATAAAAAGGGATGTTCAACAAAACCTAACTTGTACTCCCTTTCATGCTACACAAGAAGAAAATGGTAAAGTGGTGAGGGTGAGTTCAGGGGCTCTCAAAGCTAGAGTAAAGAAGCTGCTCTGTTGTCTGGCAGTACGGCAGCAGGGTGAACAGATTGTGGCTGGGGTAGGTGTACTGTTTATGAAAAGCCTTCATCCTGTATTGAGCCTGTCTGCTTGGTGTCCACAACCAAAAGTATTACGTTTGTTGCTTTAATTTAGTTAAGTACAGTTTCAACTCGAACCTAAAAACCTGTGTTGTACTGTAGAACTTCATACAAGCAATGTTAACATATGTTTAGACCTCGCACTTTCTGTTTAGAGTGCTCCACTTCTGAGACACCTGACGATATGCGAGAAGAAAAAATACAATCTTGCTTGATAGTCACTGTCATGTACACAGCAGTCAAGAGATTTTTGACATCATGCATGTTGAATAGTAGGAGAATGAAAAGCTCAGCCACTGCCAGTGAATACTGTGATGCTCCACAGCATCTGTGGAGTGTAAATAATGTCCTTAGAGCTTCTGTCAGCTGTGTAATAGTCTTTATACATTCGATCTCTCATGAAGGCATGAAGTGAACGATGGTGGGTTGTCGCACACACACATGTACTGTGACTGCAGGAGGAGAGAACTGAAAACAGGATTAAACAACTTAAGTCTAAAATAATTTTCATTCAAGAAACTCACCTGTCATTCTCAGATATTAAATTGGTTTAGCATAGCTGGCCCGGTCAAGTAATGCAGGCAACACACAACAACTATGCTAGTGGTGTACTCTTATTATCTTCTACATTTCAAGTAGAGGTGGGCAGTTTAAACAGTATAAAAAGTTCTCTGGTGCTCACCGGTAGGATTCCTCATTTTGCCACGTTTCAAAATGTGAGAGCCCATGTGGTTCTGTTTTGGATCACAGTAATGGCTGAAGGTGCTGTGCACAGCGAAGAAGAGCAGCAGAAGGAGGTGGAGGAGCTGTTTAAAAAAAAACGACTGGTGCAACTTCCATACATAGACATGGTTTGAGGTAAAAAAAAAAAAAAAAAGTCTGTGGCCAGAAAAATTGAAATCTGCAAATCCGAGGATGTTGACTGCAAGGTGTGGCAATACTAGCAATCTTTTCAAAGCAAAACACGTTCTGGAATATGAAGAAAGCATAATAATGTGTCCTCCGCAAATGTCAAGTGAATCATCTAGCAGCAGTGGGAAGTAAAAAAGCTGTCTCTGCAGGTCAGACATCACTTTCTGAGGAATTTTCTACAAAACAGTGGAGAGACATAACAAATGCCATCACCATGTACTTGGACATGGATCCTTTTCAAACAGTTAAGAGAAAGGGGTTTAAATACAACATACAAGCATTGGATCCAAGATATGTGGTACTTGGCAGCAAGCACTTTAGCCAAAGTGCTGGGGTCAAGGAGGTTAAAATGCTAGTATGCATAACCACAGACAATGGCACAAACATTGTCAAAGGAGTAGCACTTAATGACTAAAAAAAGACTGCAGTGCTTCTACCACAGGCTTTACCTCACCATCGGTAGGTCAAAATAAGAATCGAGTCAAATCGAGAAAGTACAAAGTACATTTACTGAAGTACTGCAATTACTGTCGCCACAAATTAATATATATATATATATACTATTAATATAATATATTAATATTAATAAATAAATCAGCTGAAAAA
>OMLP01000245.1:0-22156 GCA_900302685.1 Spondyliosoma cantharus | reverse complement strand
CAGTCATTAAAATGAGCTCCACTTTTACCAGCTTTTACAAAAAACATTCATGAAGTTTGGTTCAGTAATGAATTTATTAAAGATCTTCTGAAAATATGACCAAATCTGATGGCTCAAAAATAGACACAGTGATTCTAGTATTTGGTTAAATGTCCCTTGGCCATTTTCAGCAAAGAGCAAATTATTGATTTGAACAAGTCAGGAAAGTCACTCGGGGCCATTTCAAAGCAGCTACAGGTGCCATGATCCCCTGTGCTAACAATTGTAAGTACGAAGTGGATGGCCAGACAAGAAAAAATAGAGACGGAAACTATGGAAAAAAACAAATAAAATCTTTGGAAATGGTTGAAACAAAAGTTAATCTGAGGTAGTTGGTGTGGAGGTGCATTACCAAGCAAAAATGTGAGTATTAGGTATACGTCCCAAAATGTTTAATTTAAGTTCAAAACTAACCAAGTTTAATAGACTTTGGACTCCTGCAGTCCAGGCGGATAATGGCCTTATATCAGATAACACTGGATATATATACATATAGTGAAACGGTGTGAAAACCTTTGGATGTCAGGGTACGTGACCATTTTGAAATTGCTGAATATCTATGTCTTTTTGTATTAGTCTGGTTTTTGATACTTTTATGTAATTTTGTTGTTAAATATGTGAAGTACGTGGATGTTTAAAATAAAAACAAACACAACAATATTATACGGATGACTATTGGTTCATCCAAAAAATATTAAAACACAATTAGATAATGATAAATAATCATCAGTAATGGATATAATGACTAATTGGTGAGGGCAAGTATTAGAACAAGTACAACAGCCTGGTAAGTTCTGCAATGCAGCAATTAAAACCAAGAAAAGACAACTTTCCTAAAATTGTAAATTTCAACAGGCCATGGCCTTAGCTTTGAGACTTGACTGCTAGGAGACTACAAATATTATAGCTCAGTCTACACATCGTGACATGAAAATAACACCTTTGATTCCAAACAAAATGTTCCCAAAAGGTCCAAGCCTCAATAAGCTGTTCAATTAAAGCACGGATCAGAACAGTAAGATTACTATCATAATGAGCAATAACTAAGGACAAAATACCTGAGAGTCTTTGTCACAAATCAATTTGCAGATGCTTGGTTGCTCTTCAGTCATTGGAACCATTTTAAAATTTAAAGGGTGTGATTGTAAATTAAAATTGTAAATTTTAAGGGTCTGATTTTAAGGGCTCACAAACCACAAAGGTTGGAAACCACTTAACCACAGTAAATTTACATGAGGATTTAGGCTGTCATGACAGCTTCTGACCTGCGGGTGGTGTTATAGGATAGCAGTGGTGCACTGTGACAAAGTGGATGAGGTGTGGTTCAGTCTTTAACCCTTGAATCCAATATGTTTATATGCAAGTGCCACATGAACTTAGAATGTGTTCAGTACCAATAAGTTATGATGACCTTGTCAATAAGCACCAAGTCTAGAGCTAAATCAAGGTTGTTAAGCTGGTCACATTCCTTTAAAGCTGTAATAAATTTAGTATTAAAAAGTAAATATGCTATAATACATAAAACTCACCTGAACACCTATAATTTTGTCATTCTGCTTAAACCTCAAGCGAAGTCAATACAGATTCCCTGAAAACCCAAAAGTTTAAGACTTAGAAGTTTGGAAAAGAACCCAAAGTAATTAAAAACTGCCTAAAGCTGTATA
This sequence comes from Spondyliosoma cantharus, assembly GCA_900302685.1. Taxonomy (NCBI): domain Eukaryota; kingdom Metazoa; phylum Chordata; class Actinopteri; order Spariformes; family Sparidae; genus Spondyliosoma; species Spondyliosoma cantharus. The sequence goes on along the minus strand of OMLP01000245.1, from coordinate 20,453 downwards.
TTTTTTTATTATACATTATTGATGCAAACATGATCTACATGGTTTAATGTCGTTATCACTACACTGTCAAATGGATCAAAGTTAAGCTGTCAGCTGGGTCAGCTGTCCTATGGAAGCCCAGGATTGATGTTTAAGATGTAAATTATGTTTTGACCTATCAGGCCATGCAGACTGTGACTGGTGATACTATTCTCTACCTGTGACCTAACCTATGGCAGCGGCCACCTCGGCAGTACAATGCACTCTGCCATGTCACAAAAACTGCTCAAGAATGACCCAGGGAACATGGCAAAGAGCCCAATATGTTGACCTGGCCACTAAATTCCCCTAGCACGTCTCATTTCATGGATGCCCCACCCCCATCATACGGGACCCAAAAGAATGATTGCAAAGGTTCCTGGTGCCGGACACCACAGGACACCCCCAGAAGTCTTTTGTCCATTCCTGGATGGATCACAGCTGTTCTGGAAGCACAAGAGAAACTCGCAAAATATAAAGCAGGTGTATTTAACGTTGTGGCTGATGAGAGCATATTTACATTGAATCTGCTCAGTTTTAACTACATTAGCTGGCATCATTGGCTTGTCAGGCAGGCAGCATTGAATGCCATGGTCAGCCCCCTAGTCTGGCTGTCATCCTTTCTTATCAAGCACTACTAGTCTGACAGAAAGCCACTAATCATTAACTCCTGTGGCATGAGGGAACTTTTCTATGCATGACTCATCAGTACTTCACTGGGCGACCTTTTTAATACACCTGCACTAAATAACGCACTGATTTAAAGTGTCATTAAGAACTGAACTCTTATAAATACTTACAGCATAAGTATACGCTAATCAGTCAAAATATTAAAACCACTGACAAGTAAGGTGATTAACACTGATCATCTCTTTACAGTGCAATGTTTTACTGGGAAACCCAGTAGTCATGTAGATGTTCGATATAGCATCCATTGGATGTGCAAGAACAAGTCTGACCCGTGGGAGCCTCCATGGGACCTCACAACCCACAGGATCCAATTAGCTACATCAATAAAGCCACTGACATTGATCAGCCACAACGATGTTTCAATGTTAAGTCTCCATCTGTGAATGCCGTGGGGAGGCTCTACCATCTCCAGCGGTCAAAAACATCCAGCCTGAAAGTCAGGACTCAAGGTTTTCCAGCAAAACATTGCATTTTAAAGAAATTGTCAACTGTTACTCACTTCCCCTGTATACTACATTTTTCATTGTCTGTATGATAATATATAATTATAGCTATCCATGGAATGCTGTGAAAAATGTCGTTAGTTGTTTGACAGGGTGTATGTGGGCAATTTAGCAGTGTAAGGTTACATTCAAAGATGGGGCGCATATCACCAGAGTAACCATCAACTACTGCTCTTTGCTAGCTAGCATTAGCAAATTAGGTCATTGCTCAGTTATCCGTGGAGCCAGTGGCTCTAAAATTGACCCCCACGATCCAGGGTCTCGTAACACATATGAAGGCCGGTTGGGTCAACGACCCACAAGTGGCCTTAACGACTCGGAATCTCAGAGCTCACACGTGTCCTTAATGCACACTTCCACACAGAGTTTAAAAGCCTGCAACTCCCCTCCAGTTAGTTAAAACTGAAGAAGCATCTTGGATGAGAGAGGTGAAATGTCTTCAACAAACTGGAACTAGTCCAGTTGCCTACGATACAGCACTTAGAATTACCATGACCTGGATAACTGAGAACCTTCATCAACTTCAATTCCCAAGGTGTATTTTTCTGTTTGGTAAAGAAAATAGATATGAGTTTATTTCCTTTCTTGACATTCTGTGAATGTATTTTGTCAATTTATTACAGTTAAAACTAAGAGCTTGTAAGATGTAGTGACTCTCTGCTAGCATACAACTCCCAGCTGAATGGTGGTTATCAGAACTTCTTTTGTTGTACAAAGTGGTATTACGAGACAGGATGATCCAGAACTAGCTAGTTAGAGTGCTAACCACAGCAGACATCTCTTCAACACAGTACATGTACACAGTACACAGATGCCTTTGGCATAAGGTCAACAATGTTGTTTCTTCACATTCTGTTAATAATGTTTAGTGAACAAATACATTAAAACAATCAAATATTTAAAAACTTCGAAGGATTTTGGCAGACTCAATTTTTTCTAAAATCTTAAAAATCTTATGTATCTTATCTTAGTATGGTCCCCTGCCCAACTGACTATCCAGAGCAATCCATAAACTTTAAAGAATGATTAAGTTACAAAACATTCCTTGATTAATCGATACTTCCTCAATTCTTAGAGGTTTTAAACATATATTTTAAATCATATTTTTCTAATCTTTAGTGTTTTGTAAATAATTCATAATCCTCCTCCTTACACATGCTCAGTGATATCAAAAGGAGGGGAAAGCTTGCGGTTTCTTCCCAAACACTGGGAAATGGACTTACACTGGGAGTTGGTGGGGCCCAGGCTGGGCAGGGGCCCCTGCGTGGGGGTTTGATGGGGGCTGCAGTGACATGTGGCGGCATGATCAGAGCAAAAGACCAGATAGGAAGATGTGAAGAAGAGGAGCAGGTAGGCAGCCACCAGTGCCCACAGGATGTAGTGGCAGCACTCCTCACCACTGGGCCAAACACTAGGAGAATACCAGCAGGAGGAGGAGAAGGATGTGGAGGAGGATGATGAGAGGGAGGGGGTTGGGGAGGGGGAGGTTGGCCGTTGAAAGGTGGAGTCCCATAAGTGCTGAAGGTGGAAGATTTGGGAATGGGAGGAGTGAGAGCGTGCTGAGATGAAACAGAGTACCAGAGGAAGACAAAAGGATGGAAAAATGCAAGGATTTAAATTGCCGTAGCAGACACATCGGGACACAACAGGAAACATGAAATGGAGAAAAAGAAAAACATAAAATGAAGAATGAATGAAGAGCATGCAGGAAATGACAGTTTGTTCAAAGCCTTCAATCATTCTACAAGCTGAGAACAAATCAGTTTGGACACAGATGAAAAAAGAATAACAAAAATAATGGAAGCGTCTTAGATGATGCAGGAGCATCACAGGTAACAACTTAAGAAACTGTCAACACCTTCAGAAAGAATCAGATGACATTTCTCAATACTAATTAAGATCTGTGTGCACATGTAGGTCTAAACTTTAGATACATGATGCGTTCACAGACCCAGATTGTTTGGAAGGTGACATGGTAATGTTTGGCTACATTCGCCATCACCACTTGTAAGGTTTATTTAATGATTGTTCCTGGGACCTGTAAGCACAGTTTGTGCATGTTAGTATCTTATAAAGTTGTTAAGGCACATTTTAGCAAATAGCCTAGTTATACAGACTCTGAGCAACATTAGCATTCATTTGGACTCATATTTCTGTCCACCCATTGAATCCAAGTCCAATATTCACTCTCCTTTTATCTGTTTCCCTCACCAGCACCAACTCCAGAGGAAAAAAAACAGGCTCAATAGCCTCTTAATGCTCCACTATGTTCACCAGCTAGATCTAACAAGCCCTATTAAAATGGGCCAGAAAAGTAATCAGCTGTTATCAATCATAATCATAAATCATCATAAAACTCAAGACTGCCATGATATACACTGCCTGGCAAAAAAAGTCACCACCTGGATTTAACTATGCATTTGTGATTGGAGATCACTTAAATGTTTAGTGAAATCAAATCGTAAAAACTCAACAGTAGAGCTCACAGCTATGTTTAATAGTGAAACAATTCAACAAATTCAATAAATGCCCGTGTGGCCTCAAAAGAACCACTTAACAGAGAGGCTTGTCGGGGAAAAAAAAAAGGTAGGGTCTTGAGTGTTCTGAGTCCAGATTTCAGATTTACCCTGTTCAAGAATGATGGGCCCATCAAGCGAAGAAGAAAGGCAGTTGAAGTGATGCAGTGAGAGCAGTGCTATGATCTGGGGTTGCTTCACTTGGTCAGGTTCAGCAACGTTATGTGCCCAAAAAATTAGGTCTGCTGACTATCTGAATATACTGAATGACCAGATTTTTCAACCGATGGATTGTTTTCTTCCCTGATGGCATGGGCTAATCCCAAGATGACAATATCACATTTCATCGGGCTCAAATTGTGAAAGAGTGGTTCAGGGAGCATAAGACATAAATTTCACACATGGATTGGTCACCACAGAGTCCAGACCTGAACCCCATTTGAGAATCTTTGGGATGTGCTGGAGAAGACTTCACACAGCGGCCTGACTCTCTAATCATCAATACAAGATCTTGGTGAAAAATGTATGCAACTCTGGACGGAAATAAATGCTGTGACTGCATCAGCTTATCAAAAAAATGCCACGGTGAATGTGTGCTCTAATCAAAGCTAAAGGCGGTCCAACAAAATACTAGAGTGTGTGCCTTTTTTTTTGGCCGGGCAGTGTACATATTCTGCATATTATGCATGTAAACTTTTGACCACAACAATATATTTCTTTATAGCTTCTTTTGAGAGCCCCAAAACTCTGACACTCTCACCAATCTTGTTTCAAACAGCAGCAGACATCTGTATCCAGTAAAGAAAGCATCTGTTAATGGTACACTGCCTGTCCAGCTCTAAACAGCAGACAACATCAACTTCTCTCATGGAAACATGAAACATCTAAAGGCTACTTTATTTTCTAAGGAGTTAGAGGAGATCAAACCACAGCCAAAAAGTGAGTATATATTGGACTTACATGGATCAGGTGGACATGTACACCACCCCAATTCATCGCTAATGGCTTGTAAGTGTTTAAATAGACAGCTGCTCGCTAACATGTTAGCTTTTGTTTTCCTACAAGTAGCCAGCAAAATCCATTAATGAAGCTTTGACATACTTCTTCCTATTAAAATACCTTCTCCCAGTGAAGTAAGTAACTGTCATAATTTTTCAACACCAACAGAAAAAAAAAAGATATGCTGGCCTCTTTATCTTTGTCCATTGAATTCAGCAAAAATTGGACATTAACAAGAGGTCATCGACCATCCATCATTCACATTGGTGCACATGAGTCACAGTTAAATAGGAAATACTAGTTGCTCTTTCATCATTCCACTTCCTGCCACAGACAGCTTCGTCACAAAGGGACCACTGCTGAAATGACAAAAGATGTCATTAGTTATATACTCTACTGATTTCAAAAAGATTTCTAAGCCTCTTTGTAGGCTGAGGCTCTGATTAATGCCTGGGAAGCAAGAGAGAAGAAGAATTGTATTCTAATCAAACGTCAAAGAACAGTTGGGAGTACAGAACACAGGATAGAATAGAAGGAACTAATGAGGGGAAATCTCATTTTAAGATGTTTCTGAATGCTATCAGAAGTAGAGCAGTGTGAAGCAATTTCAAAGCTTTGCCGAATAAGGTTATTGAAGCATTTAGGAAGGTCGACCCGATCATCTATGAATAACAATGGGGACTGATATATAGGGCAGCACCTTGCCCCTTAACAGGCCTGTGTATGTTGTATGTACAGTATATGCAAGTATAGAAGCACATGCAGTGGTCTATAAAAAGTATTTGCTCCCTTATTGTTTTCTTCTTTTATTGCTTTTATAAATGGAATCATGGTCAATATGCAAAAGAATACACAAAACTTAAGATGTACTTATCAATGTAATGTCAGTTAATTAAAAATATATATTGTCAAATAAGTGATTGCATAAGTATTCACCCTCTTCAAGTCAGTATTTAGTTGATGCACCTTTGGTCACAATCACAGCACTGAGTTTGCGGCGATAGCTCCTATTCAGGTCTGCACATCTGGACACTGCAATTTTACTCCATTGTTCTTTGCAAAACTGCTCTCAAGCCCTTTCAGGCGCAGAGGGATCGGGCGTGAACAGACCTTTTCAAGTCCAGAAAAAAATTGTCTCTATTGGATTGAGGTCTGGACTTTGACTCAGCCAATCCAGAACATTCACCCTATTAAGTTTAAACCATTTGTGTGGAGCTTTTTCTGTATGCTTCAGGTCATTGTCTTGCTGGAAATTAAATCTTCTCCCATGTTGTAGTTCTCTTGCGGACTGAATCAAGTTGTCTGCCTTTGGGTGAACTCTAGTCGAGATTTGATGAGCTTTCTTCAACAGTGGCCTTTTCTGTGCTACTTTCTCATAAAGCTTTGAATACTTCTGCCTGGGTTCTTCACCAGTCAGAGTCTCTCCCGTCTCAGCTGCTGAAGCTTTAACTCGTTTATACTACGCTCACTTGAGACACATTCATTGCACTCAGGTGACTACTAGTACCAATTGGCTGGACCTCTGTTGAATGCGAGAGAATGAGAGAATGCTTATATCACAAAGGATAAACATATCAACAAAATGTGAACTCAAATCTAATTTGTTTGACGGATGCTCTACTCTATCAAAAGGTCACTGCTGTAGTGAACAATCAGAAAACCCACACAGGCATACAATCACAAATCAATTCCTCTCTCCAGATAGAAACCAGAATGAATGTTGTCACTTTTTTCACAGTTTTCACCATCTTTTTGCCTCTTTGTTAAACTACAGCTGTTAAACTGTGGGTATTAGGTGTCTGTCTGCTCACGCTCAACAGAATACTTCTATTTGGTGGCCATGGTTGGGCCTTGGTTGAGATTACGCCTATAGAAGTCCTAAACTCTGCATTGGACGCTGGAATCCCGTACAAGACTATGTAGAAGAGGATTTGTTTACTATAGAGATTACATTTTCAGCACTAATGTTCTGGTTGTCAACAATGTAGGCGTTTAAATAGTCGCAAACACAGTATTCTCTCAATACATTCATTGTTGATTGTGAGCTTTCCCTACCTGTGAACCTAAGTGTCTAAAGACTTCCACAACAGTGTTTATTGGGCTGCTGAGTTTGAGTTAAATGACCAGTGTAGTGGAGGAGAACCTCCGGTGGATGCTAAAGATGCCAAAATGGCAAAGTCTCTCTTTAGAGCCATGGTTTAGTTTCTCTGTTCTGGGCTACTGTAGAGAGAAAACATGGCAATGCAACATGGCAAAGACTGAGTTGGAGGTTCTGCTCCCTCTGTAGACATATAGAGCTATTCTAAAATAAAGAAAAACACAGAATCTAATTTTTAGATGATGAAAAAATTATGAAAATGATATTTCATTTCTGCCAATAGATCCCGCTAAATCCTACAACTATAGGTGAGAAAAGTAAATAGTACTGGAGAAGCCATGAGATGCAAAATAAAGCACATTAAAAAACACGACATGCAACACATGCATGCAATAGACACAGCCAGTAACAGGATGTTACCAGACATGGTTAATAAATATGGTCAGCCCTGACCTAAAAATAACGTGAGCCAAAGATGTCAAAATATTAAAGGCAGCACTTGTTTTTTAACGTTCCAAGGAAAAGCCTTTTAATGAGGTGTGTGGGAGTTGCTTTTTCCTAACAGACGGGTTGTTTGTATACATTAGCCTGAACCTTCCTACCTCTCACATCCTCATCCTCAATGGTAGTGTTGGCACTCTCGCTGGACTCCTGTGAAATGACAAATAAAAAGATACATGAGTATAACAAGCCTGACATGAAAGTGCAATGAAGCCAAGCACTGAAATTTTAGTTCAGCTGAGATCAGCACACTGTTTGTTCACAACAGTAAATTTTATTCTATTTTAGCTATATCCTTACTTGGGATAGACCTTTGACACATCTTTTTTTTGGCACACTCATATAGTATGTATTTTACATAGAAATGTCAAATGTCCACAGCTACTTTGTCTGTTAATGAGGTTGCTGCAACATTTTTCTGCTGTGAAGCTTCAGAAATGTTTTGTGGACTACGAAACTTCACTGGACTTTTCATCACCATGGGGTTGAGTAGATAATATTTAATTTTTGGCTGAACTTCTCCTTTAATAAGTGTGGCTAATCTGACAGTTTGTTAAAGAACTGTCCAATTGCTAGACTAGCCACTTCTTCCTTTTCACCCCTTTGGAAGGAGTACAGTACGTTTCATGAAACATTACTTGCAAAACAAAGCAACCATTAATTATGAATGAACAAATATCACATTTAAACACAAAAAAGCAGAATATTGCATTGGTAAATATAAATTAAGCAAACAGCTCTCTTCAACACCCTTATTATGCACAAAACACAAACCTACGCTACACTATGAGCTATAACAACATCATGTCACTACACAAAGCAAAAGATACAAGCATGCATATGTTCCAAAACTGTCAGCTGATGACTTGAAACATGATCATGTTGATCCACACTTCAGCACGGGCAAATGATATCAACACAGTAAATGGACTCCAGGTTATTCTGTGAAGGAATTTGCTTGGAACAGGTTTGGTATCCATGGTATTGCATGGTCTTTCAATTTGTTCCAACAGCATGCATAATCTCTTTGTCACACAACTGTAAAACTGACTGTGATGTTACAATGACAATGGTCACACACAGGTTTAACATGTGCATGTAAGATGACACAAAACTCTTTTTTTTTTTATTTTGCTGATGATAACATACATATCCAAAATGGTAAGTTATACACAAAATTGTACACATAGATGAGCAGTGTTAAGTTAAAGATGTACATGCAACAGCTGATAACAGCATGCAGTTTTTTACAACATCCACGGTACCTTGTTTTATCACTACATGACAAGTATCAATAACATCCAATGGCACACAGATCTCATCATCAGAAGCAACACTAAGGCATTAAATGGCGCAAACATCAGTAGTGACAAGCTATAGCCTAACCACTAGCATTTGCTCAGCTGTATACCTTATTTCCATCAGCTGGGTTGTGGATAACAGTGGTTTGAGGCTCCTGATTTGAGAGGACCAACAGTAGGAAGACAGGTTGGTGAAGAACCAAAGTGTGTGAGGAAGAACGTTTCACAGAAAAGTATTTTGCAGGAAAGGAAATAAATTAAATGACTATAAAAGTTAGGAAGGAAGTGGGGGAGATTAACACGACTGGTATTTGGGGGAAGCAGGTAAAATGGTAAAAACAGAATCACCACAGCATACTACTGTTAGAGAAAGTTGGACGATGGAAGTTATGACAATTCCCTCAGCACAGATGATCAAGTTTTACCCAACAAGATTACCTTAAACACAAACATCATGGAAAATGCCAGTTAACAAACTTCTTTCTCCCTTTCCCTGCAAACAGCTGTTAAATAAAAACATCCAAGAAGGGTTTACATCAAAGGCAGGCATTGGACCAGTCACACACTGCTTTACAGATAACACAAACATTTACCTGTAACACTCTAAAGACATTAAAGAAATCATCAAAACTAGATATAAAGAAAAGAGGCAGCACAATTAAATTGTCAAGATGGATTGCCCACTCAAAAGAACATGCTGTTGCAGAAGTTTGCTGTACAATGGTGCTGTATCATTGTGTACCATATGACTGACTGAAACCCCTCAAGGGCAAGGCTGGGCTGTCTGTAGGTGAAGTCTGTCACAGTGATGATTGTGCCGTCTGACAGAAGTATATAGCCTCCACTCCACCTAAGGATAATGCTTCCATTTCCATTGCTGGAGTCAGGTTGTGGTTAGCCTAAATTAGCATAAAGACTGGAAGCAGGGAGAGGCAAGCCCGCCTGGCTCTGTTCAAAGTTTTATAAAATAAAAATCTATCAATAACTTTAAAGTTGACTGGTTAAAATGGATCCGGCTTAATCTGTAAACAAACTAATGTAAAAATGAAAATTTGTGGATTAATGACAAAATAGTTCCAAAATGTAACTCCCTTTAAAACCACTAATAGTCATTTCTACATTTCTGTTTATGTACCGATGAAAAAAAATCAGATACATCTTGTTAATTACTCCGTTTTTAGTGCTGTAGTAGCTGTGTGCATGTATGAACAGTTAATCCTCGGGGTGTTTTGATTTACAGGTATTAAAGAGATCCGATAACCTATACTTAATAATCAAATATTCTCACGGTACAAATATGTCTCTGTTGTTACTGTGTAAATATTCCAGCACCTCTAAATTAATTTGAGTTTCTTTCCATTATGACGGATCATCATTGGTGGCAGCAATGCACCTTGATGCTGGTTGCAACCCACCATGAAAAGGAAGAAAGAAGATGATTCAGTGACTTGCTAGCTAGTTAGCTAGCTAATACCATAGTGTGTGGCTAGAGTTTCCATTGGCACCAAGTGAAAGATTGTTATAGTTTTTTGGATGCCACAAATTTTATATTGATGTGTAGTGAAAATCTGATATCAATACAACCATACCAGCCAGGTTAGCTGTTTCTTTTGAATTTTTCCTCACATGCACATCAGGCTAACTATGTTCAGATTGTAGTTCTATACTTAATGAGATTGATCACCCTCTCCTTCTTTAGTTTACTCCATTGAAGAAGACCAGCTCCCTCTGTAGATTTTGTGGAGTATATTACTCTGATGGCATATTTATGAATGTTATATTCCATTAAGGCCGTTAAATCCCCACTAAGTGCCTGTAATAAAATTAAAATTGGTGTTTACAGTGGCAAGAAATGCAAAACCCAACTCGACAGCAAACCAGTATCATGGCCTGTTTGGTTGATAACAAATACGTATACTGTTGCAACAGTATATTTGCCCCAGTGACATGCAATGGCCTCAGTGTTGCCATTGCAGCCATCATCAACAACAATGGAAAATGTAGCCCATGTACAGCAACATGGCAATGCAATAAAGCAATCCAGCTAGTCTTACACAACTACCAAAGACATCTGTTGTTCTTACTGTAAGCTTTATGGAAGAAAATCACCAGCGACAACATGAGAAAAGCCATTCAACAACATGCATTATCAGGACAGATGACACCGAAAGTATAGGCACACGGCACAAACATGCAGGCAGCAAGGCAGGCAGACAGTGTACCAGAGAAGGAGTGGGGACAGGCTCTTTGGGGCTGGTGACCACATTGGCCTTGTTGTTGATCTGGAGGGGCAGAGTTGACAGACAGGTAGACAGACAAGCAGGGCAGAAGTGACAAGGCTTAGTGTTCAGACAATTGCTCCTCAAGCAGCTGCTGTGGAAGGAAAGGTGACGCACTGTCCCAAGAGTTGCTGTCAGTGAGTCAGTCCATTAATGTATACATAAAATATGTGTGACCCATGCATCACAGAATAGGGGTAAGCAGATAAAGCCCTTTTAATGAACACCCGTACAGTATCCAAAAAATGACCAAATTTCATCAAGAGAAGAGTAAGTAAAATAGAGCACGGAGCAAATGGATGTTAAGAGACAGTCAAAGGAAAACAAATGATCCAATTACTCTGTAGAAGAATGACAAACTAGGTAAAATTGTGAACTGACTTTTCGACTTGATGCATGAGCGCTGCCTTCTCCACGTATCACAGTAAATGGTATTCCATTTTCTGGTTGCCATATCCTGACTGATAAGGCAATGATGCAAAATAGACACTGCTCTTTTAATGTAGCTTTGCACACAGGCTTATATTGATTACTGGAACTGTTGTGTGATTTGATGTTTCATGGGTGTGATTGTTTTTTCATGTTGTTGAGCCTTCACTGAAGGTAATTTTCTGTCACTATGCGATAGACAAAGTTTCTTGAATCTTGAATCTTAAGCCTTTCTCATGCCTGGATAAGACACCTGAGATGATACAGTACTCTCCAAGACATTGATGCTTAATGTAGATTATCCTGCATAACACAAAGTCCTATTTTTGGACACGAAATTACATGAAAGTTCTTATTCAGTTGAATGGGTTTACAGTATTATAGCACAAAGAATCATGATAAAAAGTTAATTCTACAGCAACGCTAGCTACTTTGTGTGGCTGTACATAGGTACAGTGGTGATTTAAGCTAGGTGCTTACGTCAGCATGGCAACAAGCTCAGTGATGATGTGAAGATGATTTACCTAAAAAGTGGCATTTAGATGAAAAGAGGGATTGCGCAAAAATCACAAGGATTCATTACCAATTAATGACATATTGGACCAATGTGGTGGTATGATACTGATACTTTGTTACTTCACGAACTAAGATGTATTTACATTGGTTTTATTCATTTAGTAGGTACATACTGGCTTCCAAAACCTGGAACATGATAACTGTGTACAGAAAGCGGATGATGAGAAAACCTTGGAAATTACAGAATCGTATACACAGGAATATGAATAATCAGTTAACACTTTGTTCCATGTAAACATTGTGCGACAACCAACATCACAGGATACCACTCATAACATTTCAGCATTGAAACAAATCATAAACAAAGACATGTAAGGAAACAGACTCAACAAAGCAGGAAAAAGGAAATGAATCAGTGTCTTCAGAACATGTTGGGCCTGTTCCCAGTCAGATATGACAAGAATGTACCAAGGGTCTGACTCTAACGCTATAGTTACATTTGACCTGTATCACTATTAAATGACAACAACTACAGTGCTATTGTTCCTCCAACTCTAAAAGGTACAAGGAATAGGTCTCCAAGGTTTACTCTTACATATGCTGGGGACACACAACATGACTCTTCAGACACAATATTTAATGACAATTGATTTTCCTGTTTATATGTGGTTAGTCATTTGTACACACATGCTATTGCAAAGTGCGACTTCTGGGTGTGTGAGTCATGGTCTGAAGTGGCCTCCTGCACTGGTTAATTCTAATAACCTACTCTAATGAGTGAAACATTGGTACATCTCAAGCGTCAATACATAAATATATCCATCTTCAAAACCATTAAGGGACTCTGTGAAAGATACAGGAGCTGTTTATTTAAAGTGCCACTATGACATTTTGGACTGATTTCAATCAATATATGAGCAAAATAGCCTAGTGTCATAATGTTGAATAGGGGATTCCTTGTTTGTCAAGTCATGCAATGCATTCCCAGTCTAAAAGCAGCACACTGCAGCACTGTAGTGGAATTGAAATGCAAGGGGTTGTCTATGGATAACTACCCTCGGCAGGACTCAGTCAGATTAATGAGCAGCAGCGAGCACAGGCCTACCCTCAAGTTTTCTGTAACGTCCGTCTTCCTTTTCTGTGTTTAGCAGCCAAAACACAGCAAGAGAGAGATAATAAACTTGTGTCTGACTGGATAGCACAGGCTACTCTGTTTTGTTACTACCCATACTGTTAGCTGGTTAATAAAGATTTTTCATTCACAACTTTCCCGATGCGCACCACAACGTTGAATTTCTCCACTCTCAAAGTGGGTAATACCGCCTTCATTTCTCTATAGGCACAAATTATTATTATTATTTATTCAGAATGTATACAATATTTCCAGGAAAAATTGGTATCCTAATTATAAATCCCTAACTAAATTGATACTGAATCAAATCAATTCAGTAAATCAGATATTTTATGATTTGGACGAAGGACCCCTTTAAAGATCAAAACCAATGAAAGTCCGTTTTTTTTTAAAAAACATTGTTTACCTGACCAAACAATGTTTTTGATATTATACAAAGCCTATCATGAGCAGAATAATCAGTCAGTTAAGTTGAAGCAGAATCCAGGTCAGAATCAAGCTTAACAAGTTAAATTGCGTGCATACACAGGTACACTTTCCTGGAGAATGATAGAGAGCCGAAGCCTCCTACTCTTGAATCATAATTTAATCAGCTGTTATTAGTTTCCAACAGTTCCCAGGGCTCAGACAACAGATGCCCCTCCTTTTCTAAGACAGACTGACAGTGCAGAGTCGGGTAATTATTGTGAAATCTCTGTCACTTGGGAATGACTAAACTTGAACTGCTATTTTAAGCAACTCATTGCTGACAATGCTTCGGTATCTGAAGAACAACACATAAACAAGAGCTGAAACCTGCTGTGGTGCAGTGCCACATGCCAGCACCATAGTATGTCTAACAATGGTGAAGGACATGTTAGCTTTCTGTACATGACATACAATCAGAAGTGTGAAGAGTGCGAGGGAAGCTGAACTTACTTTGACACCATCTGGTTTTTTGTTCAGCAGGCTCTTGGCTGCTGTTGGGAAAAAGATGACAATGCAAGGAAATCAGTAGGCAGCTGGAATTTATGTACACACACACACACACGCACGCACGCACATGCACTGTGTCTATTCAAGGCTGGACAATTACTATTAGGCCCTTCTAGAATTGGAAGATAAAATGCAAATTAAGTCAGGCGATGAATTAAAATTTAGTGAATCATTAGCCTGGAACATGCGATTAGATCCATCTGACAAGACTATATGAGACACTGTTGGCAGCATGGGCAGTCACAGCGGCACTGTCCAGAAATTAGCTCCGTAGTTTCTCTTTCTCTGCCCACTTTCACTCAAGCACTTTTTTTTTTTTTTTTTATCTCACACACGCTACAAAAACACCCTCGACTAAGAAATTGTTCGCTAAAATCATGTTTGTGTTGATTGTTTCTTCAGGTTCTGGTGGCCAATGAAAACAACCTGCTTTTCGGTTAACATGCAAGGACGGTCGGAGACACGAACACTTGATTGGTAGTGGCAGGGAGAGAAGCAGGGCGGTTTCAGGGTTTTGTGAATCCTTTAAAGCAGTGAGGAGTGATTGTTTTTCAACGATTTACATGAGCATGTTTAGTAAGTGATAGAGGCTTTACAGTGACAGTGAGTATCTTTAAGAAGCCATATGGAAGGAAAATCTTTTGAGAAATGTTTTAAAAATAAAATTAGATAAGATGTAATCAGTCATACCGCAGGTATTTTAGGTTTAGCCATAACCATGACTTAAAATCAAAACACCTGCGTGTAGAATTTTTATGAGTCATCATTCTAATGACTTTTTCTTTTTGATTATACCGCTGAGACACCAAAACCAAACACATTTTAAAATCCAAAAGAAAGAGGCATTAATAAGGGAGATGTTAATTATCCTGCTGATTACAACCCTGAGAGAATTGAATATATGTCAAACAGGATTAGCAAATTATTATATTACATGTGTACTGAGGTGCATCACACAAATACTGGTAATGAAAAGATGCAGCCTAATTGTAGTCTGATTATTCAAAGTACCTTTGAAATAAAAAGGGATTTCAGATTTAGTGTTATTCTTTTATTACTCGTGAAAAAGTAGTCATGTACAGTAATTGAGAAAATAGAGGGTCCAAAACATTGAGATGCATCAGGAAATGTTGACAGGCAACTGGAATCGTAACCTGTCCCACAATTAGTTTAGACTGCAGAAAGGACTGGGATTTTGAAATATTAATTTCCTCCAATATGGCAACCAGTGGATGCACTTTGTCAGCTGAAAGCCCTATGCTGATGCTTTTAGTAGGCATGCCTCAGTACAAAACCTGGCAGTGTAGTTTGACACTGACGAAATGCCGGCTACACATAAGACTCTTACCTTACACATCAGTTACCACACAGGAGGGGAAAGGAAGAAAAATAAAAGCAAACACTGAGGGCATGATCACACTTTGACTGAATACTGTCTGTCAACTGACCGTTTAGACATTACAAAACTAAAATTAACTTGCATTAAACAAATGTTAGCTTGACTGTCATTTGTCATGAAGAAAAACAATCAATGTTTGACTCAGTTGAGTGTTTTGCCCTTTAAAAAGGGACCTGGAGAAGGGACTGCATCGATCTGTATGGTCATTCAGTCTGTTGATAGCAAATGAAATAGAAGGACAAGATAGAGCATATTGGGCACTAAAGGCCAACAAAACTGAAAAACAGCAGCACTGAAAAGAGCATCAGGGTTCTCTATGCCTAAAGATACGTAATTAAGACAGAGTTAAGGCAGCGTTGAGAAAACAACTGCCATCAGTAATGTAGGTTCTGTCTATAAGAACCAATGTTTCAGGCAGGAACAGAAGCATTAGCTGCCAGTCCTCATTATTTCGGGTTCAGTCCTACCTGAGAAGTTACGTGTGGCAAGCATAGTAGTCAGGATTGCACCCTGGGGAGAGAGAAAACAACATTTAGGGGAACAAACTCTGATCTTTACAAAGAATGAAAGGTTAATGATTGGATATCTTGGGTACTAGGACTGGATTTAGCTGATTTAAAAGCCAAGTGGAGCAGTATTTTCAAGAAAGATGAGATCTCAGAGATCATCAGAGATGAAAGCAGTAACAACAGGTCTTCTAAAGGATTGCCCCATCCTTTACAGTCACTCACCTTGAGTTTCCTTCTCGCGTTAAATTTCTTCAGGCACTCCACAGTCTCCTGTCTGTGCATCATGGATGCCACAGTGGAGCGTTGCTGCAAACACAGAGACAGTATGTGGTGATGTAGGATGTCTTCACAAACAGTTTTTTGTTAGAATAATGACTGTGTTGATTACATTTAGTGACTACTCTAAGAGTGGACATCAAACTATTTGTGTGAGTGTGACACCTACACAGATCCAGGGGTGTTTGAGTGCATCTGTGGCAGTAACTCTCTTGGCAGGATTGATGGTCAGCATTTTGTTGATCAGGTCTTTAGCCTCTGGAGTCACTGTATCCCACTCAGGAGAGGGGAACTGTTCCAGGAATGACATCACAGAAACCATTTATAATGTCCTATCTACAGCAAATGTATGCATCAAATATCAATCTCTCAATCAAAACAAAATACATTTTCTCAGCAGCTCAGAGCCAGCCAGTTCTGGAGGACAGAGTTTGGGGCAGACTGCCTCTAATCTGGAGGAATAAACTCCTGAGGTCACATCAGATTCTACTCTAGGGTTGAGCCGTTCACAGATGGCAGGAGACCTCCAAATTACACTCACTCAGCCTAGCACTTGTTGACTGCGGATGTATCCGACAGTTTCTTGACAATGACAGTCATCCCAGCTTACCAGTATAGGCTGACCTTCTCTATGAGGATAGCTGTATGCCCAACTTACCCCACCGGCATGTGTTAACACCATCACACGTTACAATTATAGACCCTTTTGCATGACTCAGAGACCCTGACAGAAGTTGACAGAAAATGTAACGCAAGTAGACTCGGTTAGTTTGGCTATTGTTTTTGTTTTTTAGTTTGTTTTTATTTGACCAAGCACATGTGCACCTCACAACACACCAACACAATCTCACGATTGATGGCATGTTCTGTACAACCATATCACTGGCTAACACCAAGGGAGAGGAGGAGAAGCCAACTAACTGTTCCCCTAACCACCGTTCTTTCCATCTTCCTTTCTTTCTCTTTGGTTTTACTTGTTTCTTTTCATTAGAGATTCAGAGCGTGCCTATTTTCAGTGAGACATGCATGTGGTTCTCAGAATACATATCAGCATCTTACCAGTGTTTCACTGTCTGTATCTGTAGAATATGTTGCAGACGTGAAGAGAATACACAACATGTGAAGGGCAGTTTTTTTCCCTGTGCACTCTTTTTCTTCCCCTCTCTCTTTCCCTCTCCCACTTTTTCAACGTGTTAAAGGAAAATCACGCTGTCATATTTATTAAAAATTATCAATGGCAAACACCCCCATGGAAACCAGCACCAATGCACTAAACAAGCATGCTGTGTACCCAGCCGTTAAGTCAACTTAACCCTTGCTGGACAAGCGACATACTGCTTTGTGTGTGAGGCCATCCCTGCACAAGTGAGGAACTTCCCTTAGAAAGCCCTGCTTTCTTTGCAAGTTGACCCAACAAATTCCTTCACCACAAAGCTAAGATCAGCCACCGTCAGCCTGACGATAGGATGCTACAGATAATGCCATTTATCAACACTGAGGTGGACAGACACGCTCTTCGCTGCCTTTAGTTGTTGTCTCGTTACTTTTCTTCGCTTTACAGGCACAATCTATAGTGGCACTGCGTATCATGTCACCTGGGTGCTCAGGTGATCTAAATCCTGTTGTCTACATGAGCTACAAGCAAAAAGGGGATCCACTCATTAAAACATTGCCCCATAATAGTACTAGTCATCAAAAACATCACCGGGTACCTTTGAGGTATTAAAAGAAATGTACAGTCTTGTACTTGTACTGATGTGTTCATGACTATAAAGCACATCCCCATCCCGCTGGGGCTATAATTACACATCTATTGAAAGTGTATTTAAACTGACATGCTTGTTTTTTTTGCATTGAAATTTAGTTGCTGGGTTGCAACATATTTTTCCTTAATAGCAGAAAAATACATAAATGAATTGTACATCCACCATCTTGCCATCACATTCCAACAGCCATAATTTCTTAGAGTGGACAAAGCCGGTGCATCAGCAGACCTTTCGACTGAATTTGACTGACATTCCATCCATCGCCACTTCCTTCCCCTTCTCCCACTGGCTGGTTGTGCAGTGGAGAACAGACGGTGAACACTGTTTACAGAGTTATCTGCTGTCGTACAGTTTGCTCAGAAATATTGAAAACCTCACACAAAAAAGGGTACATTTTGGGAAAGGAAGCAGCATAACAATTCTTTTAGCTGGAAAATATGCATCCGTTTGCTAAAATCTGATATAAAACTACAACAGAGTTTGAGAAAAGTCTTAATGATAGGAGAATAGAGTTCGAATTTAAAATCTGATTGTAGATGTTTTGAATATTGACAAATATTTTGATATTTAATGACTCTGCAAGTTGTTTGTCTGCACTTTAGCTGTTATGATGTTTGATGTGAGCATTTGTTCAACTGTGCTGCTCCCCGTCTTCACCAGGTCTCTCGAGATTTTAAATGCAATGAGTCTCCTTACATTTTAACTTTTTACCCCCACCAGATTGTGAAATAGGAAATGTTTTGACATTTTTGTTAAATTCTTAGAGAAAAAAAAAAAAGCAGGCTTATTTAGGTGGCTGGTTTGGTGAATTCTAGGAAAAATCTGGATCGAGCGAATTTCATACATTGAATTTTTTGAATTGGATGAGGCTTGACTGAATTAACGGAGACTGTTGGGCCTTAGCGGAGGTATCTGTATTGTCTTATTATGATGATCCATTTTCTGTAGTCTTTTTCTAGTGAAGAATGCTTATTTATATTTCCTTATTTTAATTTGTATTCAATTAAGACATGAGAGTGTTTGTGTGTCACAAAAGATAACCCACATCATAAGCCCCGGCTTTGATCTGCTGGTAGAGTCTGTGCTGGTCCTCATCCCAGAATGGAGGATATCCCACCAGGAGAATGTAGAGGATCACACCTACACACACACCCACACACATAAAGGACAAGGTTAATCATGACAAAACTCTCACATTGTGACCCATAACTGAATTTCAAATCTGACACTCTAAGAACACACAGCAATGTCAATGACTCACTTGATAAATCCAACTTTCCACTAACAGGGAATAAGGTGAGCATTGAAGAACTGTAGATACATAGTTTATACACATGAGGTCTAAATATAGAAGCGTGCGGTAACAGACACACACCTACATGTTTGTGTTTGTTATTGTAGGCTGGCCAGATGCCAGGAAAAGATGCAAAGCCTTCTATCTGGCCACGTGACAGTCTAACCACAAACACAACACCGCCTATTGTTTCTGTGGACTCAGTGAGTCAGCACAGGTGTTTGGAAAGGAGCATGTGTGTCTGTTTGACATCTCGGGCCTAGGTGGCCTGCCCATCAGAGGGATGTGGAATGAGTGGGGGTGATGATTAATTCAAGAGATTAGAGGTGGTACATAGAGTTATACTATCAACATTAAACAAAAATCGTAATTTGCAGCTAGGTGTTATGATTTGACAAAAGGTGTCTTAAACGTACCATGATGGCTTGTAGACCTACATACTTGATGTGTGAATCTTCACTGACCTCATGATTCGATTAAATCGTGATTCAGCTGTCAACGACTCGAATTAGAAAATGATTCTCGGTGCATCTCAATGCATCTCAGTTAGGGGTGTAACAATACATGTATTTGTATTGAACCGTTTTGGTACATTTGGGGCGGCTGTAGCTCAGTGGGTAGAGCCGTTCGATCAGTGATCACTGGTTCGATTCCAGGCTCCCCTGGGCGGAACTGAGCTACATGCCGAAGTATCCTTGAGCAAGATACTGGACCCCAAAACTGCTCCTGATGTGCAGTTGGCACTAGCCTCTGCCATCAGTAAGGGTCCTGCAATGAGCTGGCGACTCATTCAGGGGTGTACCCTGGCCTTCGCCCAACGAGTCACTGGGATAGGCTCCAGTAATCCCCCTGAAAAAGGGGGACAATAACATCACCGCAACCCCGTGAGGGGAAAAAGCGGGCAAGAAAACGGAACGTTTTGGTACAGGACGTTCGGTTTGGTACATGGCTGTGCACGGGTGAGTTCCTGGAACGGAAGTTGCGTGTGTTTATTTTCCGCCGGCAGCTACACGTGCAGCCCGTTTACGTCATAGCTAACGCTAGCGAGAAAACCAGAGCTTCAACACCGTGTCGCTACAGTCTCCTGCTTGGGAACATTTCAGCTTCCTTAAATATTGGAACGGAGAAAGACATGTTTCCAGTGTGACAGTTTAACTCCGGTGTTCATTTTAACTGCCGAGGGTCCCAGGTGTGCTGGAGGTGCGGTTCGAGAATCCCGTCTCTCTCGAGAGAGGTGTCCTCGGCCGTGTCC
>OMLP01000243.1:6900-29687 GCA_900302685.1 Spondyliosoma cantharus | reverse complement strand
TGACATTAGCAGTAAATGCACTGTGCCTGTGTCTCCTCTCTCTCTCTCTTTATCAGTGTATATTTGCTGTGGGCGCTGGAGCATGGAAGGCTTTCAGAACACAAGGCCCATAGGGGACGGGACCCTGTGTCCAACACACACACAATCACACACAAACACACCTACACACACACACAGTTACTTATCATACAGGGTCATTACAGGCCTCTAACTATAGCCTCGGTAATCACTGGTTTATATCAGCACTCATATTCGCTGTACAATACACAGCAGCTCGTATCAATAGACAGCATGGGAATGATGGCAGAGAAGAGCGAGAATGGGAGACAAACGGAACGTTAAACCACCATATTCTTCAGAGAGAAAATTGCTTTGCTAGTAACAAGCTCCTTTCATTTTCTCAATCTGTGCTTAGACTAAGAAAGTGTCCAAAAAGGGTATTCCTCAAAAGAAGAAGGGAGGAGACCGGGGTCGGACCCCCGCCTACTGCTACAACTGCTCCAGGAAGGGACACTATGGTCACGTGAGTAGCTCAGTCTGTTTGATTTTAATTCAATTGTGCTAAATATTACATGTGTGGGTTTTTTTTTTGCATTTACTGGCTGTTTTCTAAGCTCTTAGCCAAAATAAAGTCCAGAATGGCGAGCATAAAAAAATTGCAGGAACTGTTTAAAGTATTAAAGTGGTTGAAAAGTTTATTTTACTGCAGCATTACAGAAGTAGTTCAAATCTTATAACACCAGGCTCTTGCATGCAAGAGAGCTGTTAGGAGCAAAACATTTTTTTAGTCTCCAGTTTCTTAGGTTTGCTTATCAGACTCAACTTCAAGAAGTTTCTGTATGTAGTGAGGCTTTAAAAATGTTGAAATCCTGCACACTGTCGTGCAGACTATTAAAGATTAAACATTTGAAGCATGGAACTGTGTCAGGAATCAACCTTTTCTTTCACATGATTTCATTCTCCTACACACCTGTACACCAAGTGTGTTTTAAATTAAACAATTTAACTCCTACAGTAATATAACTGGTTGTTTCCAAAAGTGGCACCTTGTTGGCCTGAGGGTCAAAATTGCAGGCAATGCAATTGCATAGTCGCTCTAAGAGTTCGAATAGGGACCTCTCCTCATCTCTTGTGTCATGTCTACCATCCACTATCAAAATAAAGGCAACAGTTCCCAAATATGTTCTAAAAAATGTTTTCAAGACAAGGTTAGCGCCATTGGTGTTATTTTTACAAGAAGTTATGTAGGGATTGATATGTTTGTTTTGTTTTTGTAGCACATTATCGATTACACCTCACGTTTCGGTCCACTTTTGTCATTAAACATTTTGTGTCTTGTTTGTATGTGATATTTGTGCATTTTCCTCAGGCATGTACACGGCAGAGAATGTTCAATGGGACGTATCCATCCACCCCGTTCATCAACCACTATGACACTGCGGAGGACATCAAGCGCAGACAACACAGGATTGGTTTGAAGGTTCAAGGTAAGTCACACACACATCTGCTCCTCTATGTTATGACTGCAGTCATTTGTTTTTTATGAGCTGTGGTCTTCTATAGTAGCAATACACAATGCTGATGTGTCTGTTAGGGGTGGTTCAAAGTAAAATTACCAACATAATTATGTAAACCAACTCCATCCAGTAAAAGGGGCTGCATTTATAATCCTATTTAGTAAAAGTGAAGAAGTATTATGTAACAAAACTACTTTCTCTGGAGCAAGACTGCTTGGTTAATTTAAAACTGGTTTTACTACTTGATATACTCTATATCTTTTGGTCCAGTGGCTCCCAACATGGAGGTTGGGCACCTCATAAAGGTCAAAAGAGAGCTCTGCTGTACAAAGTTGTCTAACTCTCTTCTCTAATCTTAGAAATATGTGCTTATACTTTGTGACTTACTCCTCAAGGGGAAATGTGTCTTTGGTGGAACAGCTAACAATTTCAAGACATTTGAAATGTGACAAGGAACCTAAAGTAAATTCTTATTTTTAAAATCGGCAACTGCTGGTTTAATCTTAAACAATGTGTTGAATTTTATAAGTCATTGTACTTGTAATGTAAAATCCATAACTCAAGTGGAGACTTATACAGTATGTGCTTCAGGTTTTAGTCATGGTTTGATATGTCACATTTTCTTCTCAGTTGTTTAAAAAAAATGTAAACACTGAACATTGCTTTGTTTTCCAGAATTGTTACATAGGACATTAAATACCTTATTTTTACCTTATTCTTATATTATTTTACTTTATATTATAGACATAAAACAAAATTATGTATGGTAACTGTTGACCAACAGTAACAGTAAAACAAGATGAGAAAAAGGAAAACAAGGGTTAAAAATATAACAAAGGAATTTGAATGAGGCAGGTTAACAGTTAAAGTGCTATATAAAAGATGTAAACAGTACAGAGAAAACAAAAAATATAAACATTGCTTTTAAATATTCACTCAGACATTTGTGTATGGTCAGTTAATAATTGTAATGGATAACCAAAAAAAAATATGGTTGTGTTCCTCAAATTGCAGTGGTGTTATTGTGTTGGATGTTTGCAGAGATAAAAATATTCGAAAAAGTGTTTGTCTAACCGGACTTTAAAAGGTTAGATAAACACTTCTACCAATCGAATAAGTCATTCAAGCTTGTTTGTTTCTGTTTTCCATAGATTTGCAGAAAAATGGCAATTTCCCTGCCGGTCCTCTGACCCCTCGCACTCCAGGACCACCGAAGAAGAAACAGAAAATCAACCATAAGTCTAACCATACACCTCACAGAAGTCCTAACAACCACAAACCCAGCACAAGCCACATCTTTTTTAATGACACACATGACTTTATGGCCCCGACACCCAAAACAAATAAATCCAAAAAGCACAAGCAACAGGAAAGCAGCAGCAATGTGAAAACATGGAAACCCAAGAGACCAGTGCCCACCTCGAGAAACCCACCACCTAAACTAATTTTCAATGAGACAGATGACTTTCCCAGAGGTGGAGGCAGAGCAGCGAGCTTGGAGATAAAGAAGAAGAAAAGGAGGAGGAAACCAAAGCAAGCTCCTTCAGCAGCACCAGCGGGACACAAAGGCAGCAAAGCAGACCGTCGCAGTTGGACTGGAGAGATGCACGGGTCAGAGCCAAAGCCAGACAAAGCGAAGAGGAAAAGGGGGTTTAAAAACAAGAAGTTTGCTGAGAAAAAAGCTGCCGCAAAGACGCACCAAACGGATGAAAACCTGTTTCTCATTAAACAGAGGAAACGCAGCAGATAGCAGTTCTTGTGACATGTGGCTGTCAGGGCTGAGACATCTATGACCAGGATACTGCAGAATGTGTGCATGATATTTAGGGACGTGTCATACATCCTGTTGACTCAGGTCTCGCTGCAAAACAGTTGGTCAGGCTGCTTCAGGGGGTTCATAGATTATTTTTCACAGAAGATGTTTTGATGTGTCACAGCAGGATGTAAGAAATAAGAATGAATGATGGTTGAATTCAGCTGCTTCAGTTTCAGGGTCCTGGTATTATTCATGTTGGCTTACGGTTGCTTGAATAGGTCAGAGCCAAAGTTAGAGCACCAATATTTAACTTCCTGGAGAAACATGTTGATTGCCAGGTTGTCAAATATTGATGCTCTGGTTTGTTGCCAGCTCAAAATGTCAATACTCGATGATCTGCGAATGAGACTAATCAACCAATTATCTTTCTCCAGCAAGCTACATTTTATTGCTTTGAAGGGTAGATTCACAATTTGTCAATTCTATCTTAAAATGATCATCAGGTGTCCATATTAACATTTAAACAAGGTGACCTGTAATCATTCCTCCTGTTTATCCCTGACATTAGGAGATCTGCTCCTAACGCAAGTAAGAAAAGTAGTATGAGGCTTCAGCTGTGAGACGAATCAAGTCTTTTTAGTACAAAGTACCCTCTTTTTGTTAGAATCATTACATTTTATCTCAACAGGGAAACATGAGGAGATGATTATGTACTTAAAAGACTGAAGCTTTGAGCTATATGCACTTACTTTCTACTAGTCAGACGCCTGAAAACCTCACATTAGCATCAGATAAAGTGCAAATTTTCACTGGCAAATCACTTGCACAGGAATTGCTTTAGGAAGGTATCTCTAAATGTCACATATGAACAGTAGGGATGATTACAGCAAGCAAAACCTGTTGTAATATTGACACAGGGCACCTGGTTATTGTTTAAAGATGGGCTTTGAAAATGGTGAACCTATCCGTTAATGTTATTAATTCCACCTGTGCTTTTAATAAGTCAAAATGTCTGCTGTGAAAAGATCTATTGTGCTTGATACCGTTGTTTGTGCTCCTTTTCAGTTTCATCCTGTCATCAGTGTAAGAATTACACCAGATTCAAACAGTGGCATCACTTCATGACATTTTCACAATTAGCAATTATTAATTTGCATCAACCGACAATGTTTTCAGTTGATTGTTTAATAAATAGTTAAAATTGGACTATTACTACCATTGCCATCATATCCTTTAATTTCTTTATTCACTTTGGTTTCTGCACATTGAACAGATGCTGCGCCTTGAAGGACAGTCAGATAATTTCCTAGTGCCTCTGCTCTGAACACATAGCTTCAAAACTGTTGCTGCTTTTTGAAGTTGGAACCAAAGAATGGTGACGCTTTTGTTTTTTTGTTCAAAATACACTTGGAAATTGTCCTTTTTCATTTAGAATTGAATGATTTACTATCTAAATATATGAACATACTGTAAATATGTCTATTACACATGTTTAATGCAAATCTACTGATTTGACTTTTGCAGTTCCTGGGTGATCTGGACAAAATGCATCACTGACATGCAGCCCTGACAGTATTAACTTTTAACCATCTATCTGACTATTTAAATTCAGTCGGACATGGTCTTTTTGGTTATGGTTATAACAGGATGAAACATCATCACTAACATAAAGAGTTTGAGATGGTTCCTTGATAACAATACCGGTTACCTGAAGTCTCTTGGATGAATAAAACTTGAATCTTCTCTGTCTGCCTTCAGTTCTGTGACTCAGAAGGAGAAATCAGTTTTGAGCTTCACTAAGACCTGGTTTAACTTGAAACTGTTTCTTAATCACTCATGTAAATTATAAAGATAATCCATTAAAGCAATTTGGTTCCAGTCTCCATGTGTCCTTTTTTCCTACCAGATGAGATACCTGTATGGGAACATCAGCCATCTTTTCAGTGTGTCATATATCGTCTCGAAAGATTTCACGGCATCATTAACATCACTGCTTTCATTCCTAACTACAGCTGTGAAAGAAGATGAAGTGATGCTCCAACAAGTGAGCCACCCTGTTGATAAAAATAACCACATAAATATGTGAAGCATGAACATACAGAGGAGTGCTGTACTGATGCTGTACATTACTACATGTTTGGTCATCTGAGAACACACAACATTAGGCCATGAGTAATGAACATGCGTTAAAAGTTAAAATACAGGTAGCTGGAAACATTAAACGTTAAACTATTCTTTACATGTGCCTTATCGCCTAAAATCTTGTAATTTAGTCAGTAGTGTCAGAAATACTTTAACCAAAATAAAGATATACAAGTGGAGTATCCTGCATTCAAAACTAGTAAAAGTACAATAGTACTGGTGAACAAAAAGCAAACTGAACAAAACTGTCCCCTTTTCCAGAGTGATATATGATATATTGATTAATTATTCTCACTGGTTCATGCAGTCAGTTTAATTATATTGCTGAAGTGGAAAGAGTTGCAGTAATAAAATGTACTGGTGGATAGTTAAAACTGTTAACACAAAAACAAAAAATCATATTTTATAAGCTTAAGTTGCGAAATAGTCTGTGGAAAGAGTACTAAATATCTGTAAAAGTACAGTTCCATCACTGAAATATTGAAGTAAAACTACTGGTATCAAAATAATGATAGTAAAAGTATGAAGAA
The DNA here is from genome assembly GCA_900302685.1 of Spondyliosoma cantharus. Classification (NCBI taxonomy): domain Eukaryota; kingdom Metazoa; phylum Chordata; class Actinopteri; order Spariformes; family Sparidae; genus Spondyliosoma; species Spondyliosoma cantharus. The sequence goes on along the minus strand of OMLP01000243.1, from coordinate 23,742 downwards.
TTCTTCTTGAGCAGTCCTAGTTAAATTACAGACTTGAAAAAATACTCAAATTACAAGTATCCAAAAAATTACCTAATGACAGCATTTTCATTAGATGTAATTAGTTACTTCCACCCCAGTACACACAAACAAGGAAGTTTACATTGCTCTCAGAGGATGGATATGTAATACAACTCTAATTAAATGTGTTGCATTATGGGGACCAAAAACATTCACAAAACACAAAATAAAAATTCAGATACGTGACAGAATAAATGGCGGCGAAGTGTCCTTGAGCAAGATACTGAATCCCAAAATTGCTCCTGATGTGCAGTTGGCACCATGCGTGGCAGCCTCTGCAATCAGTAAGGGTGTACCCTGGCCTTCGCCCATCGAGTAACTGGGATAGGCTCCAGTAATCCCCCTGAAAAAGGGGGACACCATCACCGCGACCCCGTGAGGGAAAAGCGGAATAGAAAACGGAATGGACAGAATAAACAATCAAGTGAACCACTAAAATATCCAAATATCCCTAACTAATTTTGAGTAGTGTATCATGTATACATAAGATATATAAAGTGTAATTAGTTAGTGTTGTCAGTACAGTACTTCAGTAATTAAATGTACTCAGGTATTTCCACCTTAACATTAAAGGACAACAGAAGATTTATGCTCCCCCGCTTGAACTTGCTGCTTGTTAAAACAGTTAAGTGGGCACTTTGTTGTTTTTGGAAAATAGATTCTAATTGAGAATTGTAATGTTTACAATATTAATTAAGTAATAATACAAACTCAAAAAGCAATTTTTAAATTTTCCATGACAGAATAAACAAGCTGTTCTCAGAGGAAAATTAGGTCCTCAGAACACTGTTTGAAGCTAGAAAGGTGGCAGGGCCCGCCACATATAAACAAAGTAAAACAGTATCAAACTGTGTTGTCCTTTAAGGTTTTGTATATTCAGTCATGTAATGAACAGATTTTGTTTATTTATTTTTTGGGGGCACAAAAAATAATCAGTCAACTAAGATTTTCCTCTTCTGGTTAAAATATCTTCTCCAAAACTACGCAGTGCTCTTTTAATGAAGTTCTTACATTTGCGGCGACCCGTGAAGGCAACAGATGAGTAACTCGTGACGACGCATTACGTCGCCCCGCCCCGCGTCGCGGACGTCGCTCTCATCATTCACAGCAGCATTTTCCGTGTTGTGTTAGAAAAGGCTTCACTGTGAGCGTATTCAGTTCGTACGAGCAGAGTCAGTGCTGTGGACGGTGTGTTGACCCGAGTGAAGAAGAGAAATGGAAAACGGTCAGTCCTCAACTGGTGACACGAAGCTGGACCAGGCTGTCAGACAGTGGCTGCAGTATGACAAGGTGAGCTGACAGCTAGCGAGCTAGCTTAATGTGCTGTAGCTGTCCTGGAGTTTGTCTGCCACATACTTTAGATGTACCTGGTAACTGCTATATAACTGAGTCAACTCAAGTCAGACAAGGACTTCATGTGACTATTAAGATGTCATACGAATATCAAAATGTGTAGCGTTAACTTTCTGAATAGTTATTGAATGAAAGGGTTGTTTATAGTTTAAGAGCAACTTCATATCATATCATAGGATATTATGTAGAAACGTCAAACTGCAGATACCACTCATGTGGTAAAATACGTACTTAACTGCATTCTTCTTTTATTATAATCAGTTCAATTTATCTATATTTCTTTCTGTGCCAGTGGCTTCACAGTTACAATATATAAATCGTAATTAGGTCGAACGGACTGTCTAATCTGATATGAATACAGGTCCCTATCCAGTCCAGTAGTTGATGTTAATTAGTTTTTAGTTTACCCTATATATTCTTTTAGTCAGTTCATTTGAAGAAAATTGTTAACAGGCACGCAAATAATTCACTGGTAGAGGATCAACTCTCCAATAATACATGATAATGAATGATTTCTAACTGCTCCAAGATTCCTTTATTCCCTGAAATTACTTCTGAATCACATACTAGAAACTTCTTATTAGAATATTTGGAAAAGGGTTGAAACTACCTGTTATTTTCATTGTCTTTTAATTTGTTGGTTATTTCAGGATTTGTCGTTTAGTTGTTTGGTCTATAAAATGGTGAAAAATGTTGTTTACTGTTACAACTTAAAAATAAATAAGCTGTAAACTCTTAACATGGCACTTAAACATACTGGAATCACTTATCCTTACATTTTATTGAAAAACACTTATTTTTAAAGCATCACAGATGGGACACAAACCTGTTAGGAGTTAACATCCTTTTTAACAATCTCAAATTAGGTAATCAATAATCATATCTTGATCATTAATCAAGTCACTCATGATGATATTCACAATTATCACTATAATGAAAATTCTCCACAATCAACTGATTCTGAATCTTTAAATGATGTTCCATGAAAAAAATCTTATATTCTCCCATCTCTTAGTTGCCAAGGAGAAAAGTAAATTAAATAATTATATTAGATAAAAGTAAAAGCTTGAGATGCCACATTTCCTGTCCCTCTCTCCTGTCCTCATCGAAAGGTCAACAGGCTTCATCCGTACAGACTGACAGACTGTTCTTTAGTAATTTCACAGAGAAAAGGCCCGGGTCACACATGAAATGAGCACAGACACCCGTGAAATCACACTAACATGCATCCGGACATCTGACAAACACAAACAGAGTCATTCATGGTCTTAAAGAGGCACGGGATGATACCAATGAGGTCATATTGGAAAAGGGAACCTTGTTCACTAGTCTTAAGATAATTGCGTTAGGGAGCTTTTCCTCAGTGGTCCATTTAATTAAGAAACATATTTTTAGAAAATGCACAACATTCATTCACAACAAATTGTTTAAAAGAGAGCTGCGTTTTAAATCACTGAGTCACTTGACAGGAAATGTATTGGTGACTTTCTTGATCATTTCATTGTCCTGATTTTATAAGCAGGCCAGACTTAAATGAACATTTCTGTGTAATTTAGTGTGAAGCAGACAGCTCATTTTCAACTGCAGTTATTTGACTATTAGGCTCTTAAACATCTTACCAAAGATTTTTATTGTTAAGTATTAAAATACCTTTTTAAAGTAAAACAGCCAAAACTTATTTGGTCCTAGCTTCTCAAATGCGAGTAGTTACCTTCTCTTTCTTCGGAAAACTTTGGCTCTTTGGACTGCAGGATTGAGACAATAATACATTTGAATATGTCAGCTTTAGCTTCAGGGCATTGCAATATGCAGTATTTACTATTACTATTGTTACAAGTAATAGCCGTAATCGTAAGTTGGACTTAGATAAATGTTGATAATCAGTGTGAGATTTATTCCTGTGCATAACAAAATGTGTTTTTCATCCCCAGAACCCCAAGACGGTGTCCATGGTGAAGGACCTGGTGAAGGAAGGAGCGGTGGAGGCTCTGAGGAAATGTTTCTCCTCCAGGATGGAGTTCGGTACGGCAGGTCTGAGAGCTGCCATGGGCCCCGGCATTTCCTGTATGAATGACCTCACTATTATCCAGACCACGCAGGTTGGTTAATGGATAAACTGCTCCCGCACATCAAGTCACATGCAAAGTCAGACATACACATTATTGATTCTGCTGTTTGAAGCAGTCGAGACTCACGTGGTCGACTGCATAGCTCACATGCCACCATGTTGTTACTGGTCATTGTAGGGAGGCTCCAGAGTAAAGTTTTTCACTGGTGCTGCTGCTGCTCCCTACTAAAAAATTTAGTATCAGTACAAGCTTTGCGCACCACTTTAATTGCAACACAACAAATGACTTCATAAATAGAAAATGTACCTTTTTTACTGATAGAAACCTGCGTAACACAGACTGATACTGAAATCATCCTTTGAACATTTGCGTAGTGGACTTCTGGCCCAACTCAAACCAGGATTGATGCATCTTAGATTGTTTGTTTGACACATCAGTGTTACCATCAACCATGAAGGACAGATAAGTGTAATCGCTTATCTTTTCACTCAACTTCTTTCAATGAATCTGCGATATGACCAGAACAAATGCGGTGTTGTTGCTGTAGGTTGGATTTACTTGAAATCTGTTCTTTTGGAGCAACTCAATGTGACCCTTGAGTAAAGTGTAATGAATGGCCGCTCTTTTTTTCTAACTTAATGGGCCGTTTTGAATTCTGATGTAATTACATCCTCTCTTGCAGATCAGTAGATTTCTGCCTTTAACATGCTGTTTTCAGAGAAACTGCATCATCAGGGCATGTCTTCCTACTTGGGTTATGCTTCATGCTTCTATTGTTCTTTACAAGTCTTTTGAGTTGAAACTGTGCAGTCGAGTGCGGAAACTACCATTGCAGTGTATAGACAGGGGCTCTAGCCGTGGCTAATTTGCAGTCCTTGTCCCTGGTCAGGCTTTTGAGGAATAAAATACAGCTGTCTTTTATTTCATTTAGTCTTTTCCCTCTGACAGGGTTTCTGTCACTACCTGGAGGAGAGCCTCGAGAACCTTAAGGAGCGAGGGGTGGTGATTGGTTATGATGCCCGGGCCCACCCTCCCAGCGGGGGCAGCAGCAAGCGCTTCGCCAGTCTGACTGCAGCTGTGTTCATCAGCCGAGGGGTTCCCGTCCACCTCTTCTCTGACATCACTCCTACACCTTTTGTGGTAATCACTCGAACTTCTGCAATGTCTTCATTTTGGGTTTTTTGGACATTTCAGCCATAGATGATGTAACACCTTAAAACAGAAGTATCAGTCGCTCATCATCTTACTATTTTACACTTTACTCGTGCTTAACATCATGTCGGTAGGTTACATTTGTGAAAGAAACCAAATTATTTGTCCAGTTTGTCCAGTGTCAGGTTTGCCTGTGGAGCAAGTGACAGTGGGGCAGAAGCTACAGGGCAAATTCCATTCGAAAAGCACACTTTGCCTTCAAATGTTACAGGTTACATAAGCATGTATGATTCACTTGGTTAGACTCAGTTTACACATGTGAAGGGGGACACTTCACATGAACCCTGTGGTCATGCTACTGTACACATTTGTAGTGAGCAAGAAACCATACAAAATATACTTATTGCAGCCCACACAAAGGTTTTATCTTGACACCAGGTTTTTTCATTCTCTCTAAGGTCTCCCAAATATGAAATATATTCTAGTTTGAATTGTATTTACTGCAAAATTGGTTAAAATAACAGATATTGTGACATACCCCATAAGTAAAGAACTGAAGAATTAAGCCAGGCTAGATGGGAAATATTACTCCACAAGATCTCAAGCAATTTCATAATGCAAGTTTTGATGATTTCACATTTGGTGTGACGGTCCGCTACGTGTTGAAAGAACCGAATGCGGACATCATGATGCATTAAGAGAAAACATTACCACAAACACAGAAGTACCATAACCAGAAATATTAGATCTAACTGTCAATGATGGATTTATTGTCAGGTCAGTTCGACTTGCACACCTGCAAACATGTAAACTAACCAGGAGGAGACAGAAGAGAGATGATAAGAGATGGGAGTTGCTGCCAAAAAGTAGAATGCTACATTTATTGTACATACATGTGTTTAGTACTGCATCCTCTTAGTGCATCATGATTTTCACAATCTGTTTTTCAAACACGTAGAGGAACCAGTTTTGCAGGAGAACACTTCAGACAATAATAACTTTTAGGCGTCTTCCCGCTAGCTAGCTATCAGAATCAGGATCATTCTCACTTTACACAGCTTATTTTGTTTGTATAGTAGTGTTTTATTTTATTTCACCTGGATATGAAGTCCACATAAATGTCCTGCTGCAAGAAGTTTATAGTAAAGTAAAATGTTTTATATGAAGGAAGTAGTGCAGTAGTAGTAGGTTTATGTTAAACAAGCTTTGTGGGCTGCAGGAGAAAAATGCAAATGAGATGCTGTTTCTCACTTGAGTCCTTCAAAGTAATTGTTGGCTCATAGACTGAAGTGATCTACAAACAGAAACACATTTTTCAGAAATTCCACCTGATTGCTAGAAATCGCCTCCATTGCAAAAGGAAAAAACAGGTTTAACTCTTTGGCTTTTACGATAAGTTAAATAACTGCTGTTATATTTTTATATTTCTTTGTGCTTTTTTCTCACATTGTGTGCAGTATACTGTATACTCTACATGGGCTATTATGATGTTTAAGTGTATTGGGAATGTAAACACATTTCTCGCCTGTGTTTTCTGCAGCCTTTCACAGTTTCTCACCTGGGTCTGTGTGCTGGTATCATGGTGACCGCCTCTCACAACCCTAAACAGGACAATGGCTACAAGGTAACATTTTTTACTCACTCGTTTACTGCATGTTTGTTTGTTTGTTTGATACTTAAATGGTTATTACTTGTTGCCTCTGGACTTTGGATTTATTTCCAGCTGACAGTTCAGTTTGCATAAACTTCCTATTAATAATTTTGTCTGTTTTTATATATCAGGTTCAGTGGAACTAAGACCATCATTGTCAATTAGTTGATCTCATAAAAGTAATCATCAACTAAAAATAAAACTGATCAATCGTTTGAGACATTTTCAATGTGTTTTCCTGGTTTTCTTTGTCTTATATTTCTTCTATACAATAATGAGCTGAGTTTGGAATCGGTTCATTATTGTCCCTCATGTTCTATCAGCTGTCATATCTGTCCTCTGCTGCTGTGTGCGTGTCTCAGGTGTATTGGGAGAACGGCGCCCAGATCGTGTCTCCTCATGACAAAGGCATCGCCAAGGCCATAGAGGAGAACCTGGAGCCGTGGCCTGGGTCCTGGAACACAGAGGAGGCCCTGAAGAGCCCCTTGCTCAAAGATCCCTACCAGGACATCAACACACAATACTTCAAAGCCATCCAGAAACACTGTCATCACAGGTGCTCCATTGATAACTACCTATTCAGCAGCATATACCTTTCAAAACACACAGACACGACATACAACTGGACAAACTATATTCCACTGGAGATTGTAATCATTACATGTTTACTTTCGAAATGCATGCATGAGATGCCATTGTAGGCCATACTAGGACGCACAGACATGCACACACTACAAAGTTGAAATTAGGACAAAATAAGAACACATTAAACCCAAAGAAAAACGTTATGACTCAGGCTTCTTTTTTCACAGGGACATAAACAAGAGTTCAAAGGTGAAAATTGTGCATACATCTGTGCATGGTGTCGGCCACGCATTTGTTCAATCAGCTTTCAAGGCCTTTGACCTTCACCCTCCATTTGCTGTCGAGGAACAAAAAGATCCAGACCCTGAATTCCCCACCGTCAAATATCCCAATCCTGAGGAGGGGGAGGGAGTCCTGGTATGTTCTCAAAATTCACATCACATGTAGTTATATGCAGTATACATGCTGTGATTGGCTGAAAGTGTAATGTGTATATGTTTTGCAGACACTGTCGTTTGCACTGGCAGAGAGAGAGGGGGCTACAGTTGTGTTGGCGAATGACCCTGACGCTGATCGACTGGCCATCGCTGAGAAGCAGGAGAGGTAATAAAACAATGCTGACTTCATCCTGTAACATGCTAACAATGTTTGTCATGTTTTCTCGCTTTCCTGTTTCCACTCTACTCATGCCACAAGTGCAGGAATCATCATGAAGTTTGGAGCACATGTACATATTTGATTGAGATAATGAGGCATGTTTATGGAAACGGACTTCACCAAATGAATAAATTAGAGCCAGAGCAGTTGTTTGAGTTTAGAAATTTCATAACCTCTCTCTCTCCCCCTCTGTTAGTGGTCAGTGGCGAGTGTTCAGTGGTAATGAGTTGGGAGCGTTGCTCGGCTGGTGGATGTTCCGCTGCTGGAAACAGCAAAACTCTGACGCTGCTGCTGTGAAAAGCCTCTACATGCTGTCGAGCACCGTCTCATCCAAGATACTGCGCGCCATCGCTCTCAAGGAAGGTTTCCACTTCGAGGTAACCAACTCAAGTTCAAGACTGTAATTTGTTACGAGTGTGAAACTTGGAAGCAGCAAGATAGAAAACACAGAACATGAAATGTGCAACATTCAATGTTGGATGCGCTGGATGGATGACTTGATAAATATGGCTCACTTTCTCCTGGATTTGATGTCCTTGCGCGTCCAAACACTGCCGTGTTTCCTGCTACAAGAAGCTGCTTTCAAATGCTTTCCAATAGTGATTCAAGCTGCTTTCAATGCTTTTCAATAGTGATTCAAGAAAAAATGTGGCTAATGGCTTTCAAACCCCACTTTACTGTCACCACTTTTTAAACAGGAAACGCTAACAGGGTTTAAGTGGATGGGAAACAGAGCCAGAGACCTTTTGGACCAGGACAAGGCTGTTCTGTTTGCCTTTGAGGAGGCCATAGGTGTGCACACACTCACACTCACACACGGAAACACACAAATAGATGTTGTCCAGGGGCACAGTCTTAGGAATTTCATCCTTATTAATTGTTTGTGGCATCACATTACATGAGTTTGATCATGTAATGATCTCCATGAGGTCACAAGCTAGGTTAATTTGATCTGCCTGCCTTTCTGCCTGATGTTGATTGACCTGAGATCAGTTAAAGGGCAACTTACAGTTTAAGTGAAAACAAGATTATTTTGCCAGCTCACAAGATCTAAATTGGGGTGAAGGCCATTTAGACACACGGCTTCATAGAAACGGGCAACAAGAAGAGCGTGCGTGAAATTAAATTCTGGCCTCCTAGAGCTAGCAAACTTAACACATATTAGTTCAAATCTGTAGAATTGTAAAAATGCTTTTAAGCAATAAATATACAGAATACTCTAATCTATCTCAAAACGTGCTTTGCCACGGTTTCCTCAAACAGTCGTATTAGCTGTATAGAAAGAATCATGCCAGGCATCACGGATCCTTGTAGTATAACAAGATTAACCGGTCTAACCTTGAACAATTTTTATTGGTTGAGGCACATCCAAGAGCCAAAAGTCTCTTCTGCTTTTTCAGAAGCTTCCTTCGTGGCCTCCTTCAGCAGCCTGACAATGAATGTAGCAGCAACATTCATTATGTGACTCATGGTGTTGTAACCATGACATACAGCATTGGTTACTTTTTTAAATGAATACATGAATCATTAAATTGCATGAAAATGCCACATGTAAACTGAGGATCCTGCCCTTGGTTGACCATGCACTCGGTTAAAGGTCGTTTGGGGATAATATGACAGATAGTCACCCACACACAACATCACATAGTTTAGAGCATTCCCATATAACATGATTATGATGCCATAATTGGAATCGCATTCCCTTGCTCATGCTGTTAGTAAAACCAGCAAGTGACTACAGAAGCTGGAATTTATATATACCAGGGATTAACAGAAAGTGTATGTGCTTGTTTGTTTTGTGTTTTTACGTTGCAGGTTATATGTGTAGTCCCTCCGTGTTGGACAAGGATGGAGTGAGTGCTGCAGCCATCGCAGGAGAGATGGTTTCTTATCTGGCCATGAAAAAAACAAGCCTTTCTCAACAACTCACTGCCATCTACACAGAGTATGACCCAAATGTTTACATGACACTCATCTGGCTATGATTTCTATTACTAAGATACACAAACTACAGACTCTCTCTCTATCTCTCCCTCATTCTACTCCTCATTGTCAGGTATGGCTACCACATCAGTAAGAACTCCTATTTCATCTGCCACGACCAGGACGTGATCCGCAGCTTGTTCGAGCGCCTACGCAATTACAGTGGCAAGAAGGACTCGTATCCCACTGAATGCGGCCGCTTCTCCATCTCTGCTGTACGAGACTTGACCACCGGCTACGACAGCAACCAGCCCGATAACAAGGCTGTAAGTAATCATATGGATACATGTACGGTATATCCACTCAAACTATGGCAAACCTCGACCATTTTTGATGTTTTTGTGCCTTGCATTGCATTTTTTTTATCCAATGTTTTGAGTATAGCATGAATCTTATATTGTTTCCAAATAGATATAACTATGAAAATAACCAGAACTATGACAATTACAAAATGGCTCTGCTGGAGGTGTTTAGTTAAGTTTGTAGAATTGTTCTGTGTTCAGAGCCCTTTTCCCTTCGGTGGCACCTTCACATTTCACAAACAAGTTTTTGCAAATAGCGGATAACTTTGCGACACATACAGGGCTCTCACATGCTTAATTTGGTGAAAAGGCCAAGGTTTAAACTGTGAGCTCTTTGCTATCATAATTGTATCTGTCCTTTTCTATTTTAAAGCAACTCCAACTGATACGTTTACAATGTGAAAGCAATGTGAGATTGTGAGATATGTTACGCCCCTGGTCTAGGGGAACCCAAGACATAACATGATGTGCATCTCCTCATTCTTTTCACTCCCAAGAAAGCCAGTGTCACAGAGGACTTACATTCAAAGTAGCATTTATTTTTGCTTCAGAGGGAGAACAAGGCCAACACAACAAACAGAAGAATCTGTTACCCTAACTTTGTGCCACAAATCAAAAATATAAATCAGGATAAACAGGAGAAAAGGGTTATCGAAGAAAAAGGCTTCTCCCTCCAACTATGCTACGACACAGGTTTTCCGTTTACAAAGTACCAGATTGTACTGCAGCTGAGTTACTCACAATTGGTCCATGTTGGAAGTGGAAGATTGATGGAGAGGGAGATTGCAGTCAGCCGATTGCACACACACAGACTGCTCACACTGAGAAGGAGGGACACATAATAATAATAATGTTGGGTCAGAGTAGTGATGAATCTACAGAGAACTGTTACCTAATTTTGCAGCTCCCCTCGGCTTTAGTGTCATTTATAATGATTTTCAGCTCACTGGCACACAGCTGTTTTGATCCACTCTCACCATATTCATAGCGTTGTTTTCGCTCTAGAAATCCACTGCACACTAACTGCTAAGCACCAAATGAAAGACAGACACATCTGGCAACTAGCTGGTGAACATATTGGGGCATTTAGCAGCTAAAGAGCCAAATATTTCCCTCAGGAGTTTGTAGAGACAAAAAAAAGAGATAAAAGAGAGTGAATATTGAACTTCATCAGGTGGCCAAAAACACAATTCCAAATCATTTTGTCCATATCTACTGTTTGCAACTGTGTGCTTACTTAAAAGTTGACAATATCTCAATACTGTGTTAAAAAAAATATATGTTCAGTGACCCACATTTCCGGGTTCAACATTTTAAGTTACTTCTTGTAGAAGGGCAGTCGTTCTAAAAGTATACATGAAAAATAAAGAATATGAGCTATATCCTACTTTCACATCCTCCTCCTTGTGTCCCAGGTTCTTCCCACCTCCAAATCCAGTCAGATGATCACATTCAGCTTCGCCAATGGGGGTGTGGCCACCATGAGGACCAGTGGCACCGAGCCAAAAATCAAATATTACACTGAGCTCTGTGCTGCTCCTGGTAATAGGTGAATCAGTGTTATTTAATTATATACATAGTTTATGCTATAAATCATCAGAAAGATTTATTTAGCCAAACCAACCATCCGAAACCAAAAGATACTCAATTTACAATGATGAGAAACAAAAATAGTTGTGATTTACCTTCCTATGGATTTCCTAATTGTTATTTCATTATATCATTTATATCATTTATTTCTTTGTGTCTCTTAAACAGTGATGTGACGCAGCTGAAGAAGGAGCTCGATGACTTGGTCGATGCCATTGTCAAAGACTTCTTCGAGCCAGAGAAGAATAAGTTGCAGCCCAAACCGGAGTAGCACTGATAACACATACAGTCAGGACCAGTTGTGACTAATATCTCTGGCCAACATCGCACATAATGTCTTAATTACTCCAGAAGGGATTAATGATTCAGTACACGCGTCATTGTGATTTACGACTAATTTAATCTACATTGCACCTTGCTTTTTTTCCCAGTTTGGACCAGACCTTACCTTTTGAATTAATCTTTCTTTATTACTAACTATCTGCAGGGTTGATAACAACATCTGACTTTCACTTTGTCTGTTTTTTTGGGTTTAAGTTTTTGCATCCAGACTCTGTTTTACAACCAGGGGTCAAAGTATATCACAGCTTCATGCTTTGAATTCAGTTTACCTCAGTGCTGGAGATTTTAAGCCACAACTGGCTTTGTGTTTGTATGAAATTCAACGGCCAGAGTCATACTTGTTGTCCGACTGTAGTGTTTAAATACACGCATTGCTGTATAATCACTTGTCATAATAATGCATTCCACACTGCTTCAGCATCGACTGCAGTGCTGCTGATGTGAGGACTTAAACAAGGTTGTATATGAGAACTGCTGATGTTGTAACTTGAATGGACTTTGTAAAACTGCTGTTAAACTTTGAATGTGTAATATCTTAGTTAATAGTAAGGTATAACAATGAAAGTGACAGTTGAATATATGATGTCTGATGTGAAAATCCAGTCAATACAGAGTTGCTAGATTGTAAAATGGCCAAGCTTGAAAGCTAAGAGCACCACCCAGTGGAGACATTGTAAATTCATTCTTTAAATACACCCACAGCTCATTACTTGATATGATAGTTGTCAACAATCAGAGGGACTTTTGACACCACAAATACAATTCAGACCTTTTTTCTTCCCAGTATCTCAAGGAATGTGTAATTAGAAGTTCACCTATCCTTATGTGCCTCAAATTCCAAACTATTGTGCTGAAAATACAATTTTACTCAATAAAAAACGGTTTCTAACTGTGTATGTGGAGACAAGTGCAGAAGGATGAAACACACACACTCACAAGTTGTGCATCTATCCTCATTAGGACACTGCATTGACTTCCATTCATTAACCCTAACCAGAAATGAACAATTCATCCATCTACTCACCTTGTTGATGGGAGGTTAAGTGAAGCCTCGTAGTCCACAAGCATTTCTGGAGCTTCACAGCAAATGGGGTTTCAGTATTCTCTTAAACCATTGAAGTAGATGGGGACTTCTTTTAAAACATAAATTTAAAAAATGATCTGAAAAGATGGTATTTGCATCCACATCAGGTGAAGTGTGCGCCTACAGTTTTACGTAGCAGCTACAAAAATCCTGTCAACGCAGGAGTTTTGCTCAGTCGGACAAGCTGTATGGAGCTATTTTAAGGTATTTGGTGATCTTCTTTTGTTTAGGAGAATGCTGCAGCACAGTTATGCTGTGAAGATCCAGAAATGAAACCTCACCCGACTTTCCATCATCATGAGGCTGAATAGATAATGACTGAATTTTCATTTTGGGGGGAACTATTCCTTTAACCCAGGCATGTCCAAACTATTCCACAAAGGGCCGTGGCTGCAGGTTTTTGTTCCAACCAGGCAAGAGCACACAGTTTGACCAATCAACTTTCTGAAGACTGAGATCAGTTGATTAAATGAGTCAAGTCTGGTGTGCTGCTGCTTGGTTGAAAAGAAAACCTGCAGCCACACAGCCCTTTGTGGAATAGTTTGGATATGCCTGCTTTAACCAAACCTCAATTCACATCTTCCCCCCCTAAACCGAAACAGGACCTTTGACATGATCTTTTGCCTCATTAGGATCCTCAACTCATTGGTCCCCATGAGGACCTGGCAAGGTCGGTGTTTATTACATCCCCAATAGGTTGAACACACACACACACACACACACTTGCATCTTCCGGCAGCGCATGCATGCAGCATGCACTTGTCATGCCGTCGTGCGGTCTAGAGAGGAGGGAGGTAGGGTCTTCTATATTTAACTCTAACTAAAGACAGCTCGGGCTGTGTGAAGCTCCCTCTCTCTCTATGTCTGTGTGTACGTGTGCCTTTGCTCTGATAAACACTACAACCTCACTGGATTACGCTTCAGCGCTGCACACATCGGACAGGACCACAGTGAGCAGGTAAGGAGGCTGTCTGGATGAGGAGCAGAGGGATCATTTTGAGCTGATTGAAATATCTAGCGCACTTTGGTGTCTGCGCAATCTCGTGCGTAAAAATAACTTGATCCGTGCGTAAAATTGCAATAACCGGTAAAAAACGTGGCATGTGGGGCTGTGTTTCTCGGAAAACCAAAAATCTCAGTCTAACTTGCGATGCTGCTCTGGTGCAGTGGACCGACCTACATTGTACGCTGCACTGGCCCGGCCGGTTCAAGTTGTGGATTTATTTATACAGCAAGGTCAAAAAAATGAGGTACGTCAGCGGCCGCTTGTCGATTCATTTTGGATCCATAGCTGGTGCGATCTGTTTATCGTCATACTGTAAACATGTCCCGCTTTAACGTTTCAACTGTGTTGTACTCTGTCCCCGCTGATTTAATGTACAAACTGTAACGCCACACCTCAGTATTAGTCATCATTGTGATTATAATGTGTTGAGGTCCGGTGATTACAGTATGGAGGAGAGGTGAGGTCAGCTGGACTCCCTTCTGGCTAAATATGATCTCCATACTTTAAGTGTCATGTGTTTGTGTGTCCTTGAGGCTGTAAAAGTCTAGGTCAGTGGTCAGCCCATGTGCTTCTGGCTGGGTAAACAACACCAGGTGGTCATCCAAATGACCCTGTGACTGCTGCACTGCACTGTCTGTACAGATGACAAAGTGACGCACACATCCAGGACGAACATTGGATCCTTAAGATAAATGTTTGCTTACTCCTGTTTTATTGGTATCTTCACAAGATAAATGCAGCTCGAACATTCCTGTGGCCCACCTTTCTCCTACTGGTGTAAGATATATCCTGTAACTGATGTTTTGCAGGTAAAAGCAGAGGCACACAGCTGCCTCCGGCCACAGCAGCCATGGAGGGACTCTACTTTGAAGTGAAGCCCAGAAGAGATGGACCCCCCAGACCAGGACGCTCTGACAAACCCTGTCTTAATTTAACCTCGAACCGCCGCTCATGCCCCTCACTTTCACATCTCACCTCCCCTAAGAAACTCCCTTCTGCTAGAAAGAGGGTTGCAGCATGGGGGGAAAAGGTAGAGGAAGAAGGAGAGGACGAGAAGGAGGAGGAGGTGCGATACAAACTGACACTGATCGGGTCCCTGCCGGTCCACCACCTCACCACCATGGCCATGCTGCCCTGGGTGGTGGCAGAGATCAGCAGGGCTCAGCCCACAGAGGAGAAACTGGGTGCTGGGTTGCCTTCTGGAGGTCGCAGAGGTGGACAGTTGGACCCTTCTACCTGTAATCAGACTGTTTTTCTGTGTGTGTCAGCATCATGGGTACGGTGTGTGTTGGTTCTGGGAGAAGGAGTTGTCTGGGACCCTCTGACACACACACTGCTGTTTGAATGTCGTCCTCACCAGGTGACTAAGCTGATTCACAACAGCCAGGAACCCAGCAGCTTCGGCTGCCTGGTCAGGGACACACCAAACTGTGCCTGCTATGTCTTCCAGTGCCAGGACAGCACCAAGGTATGTGTATCTATATGTGTATCAATAAATCTCAAATCAGTTGAAAGTGATGGGACCTGCCTTGTGGTTTCCGCGTGTATAAAGCAGCACACATGAGGGTTTAGTCAGAAATAGAGATGAAGCAAAAGAGAAAATGCAACTTTTTGGAGGATGCGATCACAGCAATGGCAGAGGAGGTTAAAGCCAGGAGACACGTATTATTCGGTAGATTAAATTGTGGGTTATCATGCAAAGTGTCGCCACAGAACATTGTTCCTAAAGTGCATGTGAAGTTCACCACAGGCTTGGACACATAATGCATACCAAACTGCAATACCCATGCATATCCAGCAGGAATATCACTTACATCAAGTCTTTTCTTTACTTGGAGATACGATCATTTCTACGTCAGAGTAAGGTTTCATAAACTACTACACACAGAACATGGTTCTCTACTGAAGTCATACTTAAGATCAGAACTGATGATAAGTCCGTTTTAGAAATGAGGCCCAGGGTAATTTCAAAGCAACAGACAACTTAAAGAGCTCCAAACAGTCACCAGAAAACCGCCTTTAAGTAGTTATTTATAAAACCTTACTTTGACGTGGAAGTTATCTTATCCCTAAGCAAAGTCAAGACTTGACGTAAGTGATGATCCTGTTGGTTATGTAAGGGAATAAAGTATATATCAAAGAACCTGTTTTTTAAAAGTGGCTCCTCTCAATCAGAGGTTAAACACGAGAAACAGAGCCCGACAAGAATCTCCTCATCAGTATTTGTTATGACATTCCAACAAGAGATTGGCGTTATGGACGTCATTGTACACTGTACTCCCTTTAACAACATGTAAAACTCCACACACTCTGCTGACCAACACGCTCCTGACCTCCAAACCTTTCAACTCTCCTCCACATGGCTTGCTCTGCCAGCAGCCTCCGTGCACACAAGCTGCAGCTGGTGTCCGAGCCAGGCCAGAGACATTTGATATCATCTTCATTGCACGCCATGCCCAACATACCAGAGACTTCAAACAGTTAGATTAAATTAGAGAGATGGAGACAAAGCAGGACACCAAACGGGAAACTGAATGAATCCAAGTCAAAAGACAAAATGTCAGCTTGAACCTGATCAAGGGCTGTTTTTCTTGCTCTTCACATATGGGCTCACATAATAAACACCTGCATAGGCCAACATGTACTGTAAATAAAGCGTGTGTACATACAGTACATATCACTGCCTCTACTGTATGGGGTGTAAATGCACACATGCGTCTAAGCTTGAACTTGCGCATTTACACATAAGGCTGCTTATTTGTTGTGAGAACTGTGCAGGTATTTGTTCTGTGTGAGTTCGCTTTACATTAACCAAGCAGGATGTAGAGCCATGTTACTATGGCAACCACTTCCTGTGGCCCAGCGCCTGTTGTGATGTGCTTGTTGTGAAGAGTGTGTGTGTGTGTGTGTGTGTGTGTGTGTGTGTGTGTGTGTGTGTGTGTGTGTGTGTGTGTGTGTGTGTGTGTGTGTGTGTGTGTGTGTGTGTGTGTGTGTGTGTGTGTGCGCGG